>VSMD01093902.1:0-18221 GCA_008750895.1 Mirza zaza
AGAGACTGTCCCCTCCATTAGGAGGGAGGGTACCACCCCAGTTCTGGTCTGAGGTCTTTGGGTAAAGGGCAGGTGGAGTAGCTTCTCTTAAGCTTGGCCCTAGGAGAAAGGGAAGAAGGCTATAATAGCTGATTTCAATGTGGCTTGAGAATGTTGGGGCCACCAGGCTGGAGTGGTTTGGTGGCAGCTTAGAATCAGGGATGAAGGGGAGCCATGACTATTCACTCCCAGAGAAAGACGTACTCCAGCTGTAGTTCCAGTTCCACGATAGCATAGTATAGTAGCCATGTGGGCCACAGGGAGTAGGGAACAGTATCAACTTCTTCTCTGGGGGGAGCACAGTTTTATGGACTCCAGATAGCTCCCTCAGCTGGGCTTAGAGCCTATGAGAACTGTAGGGGACCTCTGTGGTGAGGTCTGGATGTGTCCAAGGTGCTGATGGGGTTGTTGGGATACTCTTGGTTACCTCCTCACCATCAGAAGAAGTTCACCCTTTTCCCAGCTGATCCTAGCTGGGGATGGGATGGTGGAGGCCCAAAATTTCCTTCCATTCTCTATGTGGCCATCCTGAGGTTCTGTGCTTACCAGGGATTCTGTTGCTCCTCTGAGGCTCTCCAGTGTGCTTCTTCAGTTATTTTCTTGAAAATGCAGTTGTTTATTCATTGTTCTGGCTATCTTTGTATGGGAGACAAATGATGAGGGCGTCTTATCAGCCATCTTGCTAATGTCTTCCTACTGATACTTCTTATCACTGGAAACTGAAAAAAACATGTATAACATTTACGGAAGCTTATAGGGATCCTCTGCTTTTACTTGGAGTATGGCGAGGCTTTAGGAAGTGAATTTTGACCTGTATAGGTATATAAATATGACTAACAGATGATTTGCCCTTATCTTGAAAAATCTGAGCTCACTCCTTGTTTCTAAAATTGTATAACTACTTCAGTTCTCTCCTATGGCTCATGCCCACCCTGGCTGTCATCTCACTGTAGGAAGATGCCAGTTTAGCTGCCTGAAAAGATGAACATGGTTCCTTGGTTTGTCCTTCTGAAGCATTAATTACCACCACTCAGAAAACAAGAGATATGAAAATAACAAAAACCACCACAATAGCAAATTTACACATAGTGGTATCATAACACTATCTTACACTAAACATTTCCCTATGCATTTAAATATTAATTTTTTTACAGACAGGAAATTGTCTGTCAAATAAAACTGTCTTGAATTATCTTCCTGTGAATCAGTATTGGGTTTATTTTTAGTTTCAATTGGTGTGGTCCGTAGAGTTTCTGCAAACTGCATCGCAAAGGGAAATGGCAATAACAGTCATCTGATCACGGTATATTTCAGACTTACTGTGTTCGTTTCATACAAAGAGCTTGTAGAAGTGGATTTGTGGAGCTGGAAATGGAAGGGCCCTGATGGAAATTCTGACTCTGCCTAGACAGGCTAGATTTTGAGCCTAATGATACCCTCCTGATGATAAGATTTGTTTGTTTTACAATCTGCTGCTGCCAAGCAAACCTTGACAATACTCAGAGAAGGACACTGGGGAGATGCTGAAAGGAAGAGAAGAGGAAAATTTGCACCAAGAAGGTGGAATAAAGTAAAAATTAGGTAGGATAAAGTAAAAACACCTCAAACCTGACATTTATCTTAAAGAAAATCTTACCAGACCTATATTCTGAAAATGTGTATAAGCAATGATTTATTATTCTTGAAGTGTTATAAAAAATCCAACTGTTCGACTTCTAAAATTTCCTATAAGCTAAACTACTTTGTATTGTGCATCACTAATTTAATAAGCACTCCAAGAGTAAAAATCTATCTTGGTAACAGAGTACATTGAACAAGCAGAGTGAAAGATTGAAATCTGTACTTTTTCTTAGTGGTTGATACTGTCATTTTGTTTGGGAACTAAACCTGGAAGCTTTATCTTATTGCTCAAAAATGTGTCAACTTTCAGACCCCAAAGTGAACTTAAATATAGTTAAATGAAATTTCTAATTTCGCAAATGAGGCAATTGTAGCCCATATGGATGACGGACATGCTCAATGTCATAAAATGAAACATTAATAACAACCTTCCTATAGTTATCCACCACTCTGTTTGTCTATATCACATGGTTTTCATGCTTGTGTGAAGCTGAGAGAATGTCTAATATGGTGTCAACCTGGTAATATTGGAAATTATTATTTTAAACTGTTGGGGGAAATCCCACACATAATTTTATCTGAATAACTTTTGCTAGATGTAGTTTAAGTTTTTACAAAGCACACAGAAATCAGTTCTTTATCAAATATGCTATTCTTATTCTCATCTTAGAGATCTTGCTTACTTAAAATGTTTGGGTGAAGAAGATAAAAAGGCCACCCATTTCAAAACAGTACAGTAGGGAATTGTGATGATAAATAGCTTTTCAAAGACATGATGACAGATGCCATTAAAAGGCACAAGCTGTTAAATCTAGAGTTTCATATGTGCTTTGTTCTTGATTTCTAAATTTATCCCAGGTTGTTTTCAGAACTTAAAACACAGTCATGGGAGGTTGGTGATTAGAGAAACTATTTGAAGTTTCACAATCAGAACAGCTGGTCCAGAGATGACAGAAGATGATGCAGAGTTTTATGAAGCAAATGCAAAATAGTGATTGGGGAATGTTTTGGCAAGTAATAAAAGAAACCATCAGAGACTTATTCCAAGTGTCAAATAGCATTTAAGTTATATATGTTTTTCAGACTCAGTGTATCAATTGGCCCTTTTGCCTCTGAGGGATAAAGCCACTTGATTATTTGAGTAATGTAGATAGGAATAGAATTTTGATTTAAAAAACAAGCACGAAACTAATACACATAGTGATTATTGAAATAATACTTAGGTCACAAGTTCTAAGGGCATACGCTCAACATTGTCTCTCACCTAAATTACTATAATCAGATTCTACTTGGTCTGAATAATCTTCCTCCCTTAGAGTTCATTCATTTTTAAAATGTTTAATTATTTTTATTTTTTATTATGGTAAGAACACAACATGAGATCTACCTTCTTAATGCATTTTAAGTGTGCAATACAATATTGTGAATTATAGGCACAATGTATTACAGAAAATCTCTAGAACTTAATCATTTTGCATAACCAAAATTTTATGCCATTAAATAGCAACTCCTCCTCCTGTCCTCCCCTGGCAGCCATCATTCTACTCTCTAATTTCTAAGTGTTTGACTATTTTATATACCTCATATAAATGGTATCATATAGTATTTGTCCTATGAATGGTTTATTTCACTTGGTATAATGTCCTCCAGGTTCATCCATGTTCATCCACATATGGCAAGATTTCCCTCTTTTTTAAGTCTCGATAATATTCCATTGTATGCATATGCCACATTTTCTTTACTAATTCATCTGTCAATGGACATTTAGATCTTGGTATTGTAAATAGTATTGTAATGAACATGTAAGTGCAAATATCTCATTGAGATCCTGGTTTCAATTATTTTAGATAAATACCCAGAGGTAGGATTATGGGATCTTACTGATATTTCTAGGAATCTCCATAGTGGCTCTGTAGGTTTCCATGACAGTGTACCATTTTACATTCCTACCAACAGTTGACAAGGGTTCCAATTTCCTCACATCCTCACCAACATGCTATCTTGTATATATTAATGTATATATCCACACACAGCCCTTTTATTATAGTTTTTATAATATATATATTTCTTTTATAATATGTATATATGATATAACTTATTACATACATAGCTTCTATTTTACATATTTATGTATGTAATATATATATTTTATATACATGTAATAGCCATATTAACAAATGTGAGGTGATATCTCATTGTAGTTTAAATTTGCATTTTGTGATTAATTATGTTGAGTCCATTTGTATATCTTCTTTGGGAAAATATCTATTCAAGTTCTTTGCTCATTTTATGTTTTTTTTTCTTTTAGCATATTACAGGGCTATGAATGTTTAGGTTACATATATTTCCTTTGCCCCACTCGAGTCAGAGCTTTAAGCATGTCCATCCCCCAGATGGTAAGCACTGCACCCATTAGGTGTGTATATACCCAACCCTTTTCCCCCTCCCATCTGCTCAACACCCAATGAATATTATTACTATATGTGCACTTAAGTGCTAATCAGTTAATACCAATTTGATGGTAAGTACATGTGGTGCTTATTTTTTCCACTCTTGTGATACTTCACTTAGTGGAATGGGTTCCAGCTCTATCCAGGATAATACAAGAGGTGCTAGATCTCCATTGTTTTTTGTGCTTGAGTGGAACTCCATGGTATACATATACCACATTTTATAAATCCACTCATGTATTGATGGGCACTTGGGTCATTTCTATACCTTTGCAATTATGAATTGTGCTGCTATAAACATTTGAGTGCATATGTCTTTTTTATAGAATGTCTTTTTTTTTCTTTTTGGTAGATGCCCAGTAATAGGATTGCTGGATCAAATGGTAGTTCTACTTGTAGTTCTTTGAGGTATCTCCGTATTACTTTCCACAGGGGTTGTAGGAGGGCCTCTTTGGTGGTTACTTTGGTCAGTCTGATGACTGTGTGTTGTGGTGTCTTCCTGTTTGCACTGATTCTCCTAGGAGTCCTTTGAGTTTCTTGTACCTGGATATCTAGATTTTCAGCAAGGCTTGGGAAATTTTCCTGTGTTATATCTTCAAATAGTTATCCACCATTCAGTATTTTCTTCTTCACCCTCAGGGATGCTTATGATTCTCATGGTAGGCCTTTTTACATAATCCCACATTTCTTATAGGCTTTGTTCTTTTCTCTATTTCTCTGCTGTATCTCTGTGACTGATTTATTTAATTGAAAGATGTTACCTTCAATTCCTGAGATTCTTTCTTCTGTTTGATCTGCCCTGTTCTTGAGGCTTTCCACTGTGTTTCGTAATTCCTTGAATACATTCTTCATTTCTAGAAGCTCTGTTTGATTTTTCTTCAGTATTTCAATGTCTTTAGTGAATTTTTCTTCTAAGTTCTATATAATATTTTGTGGTTTCTTTGTGTTGATTATCCATTTTACCTTGCATATCATTGAGTTTTCTGACAATCCACATTCAAAATTCTTTTTCTGTCATTTTAGTGTTCTGAACTTGGTTGATGTCCATTTCTAGAGAGCTGGTGTTCCCATGTGGTGGTGTACATTCCATTTGATTCTTCATACTTCCAGAGTTTTCTCTCGGATTCCTTCCCATCTGGTTCAGCTGTTGCTTCTTACCTTTGGATTTTTGTTTGGATAATGACGTACCCTGTTTAGTCTCTGAGCCAGTAGGTAGTGTTTTGGGTGAGATTTGACCATGCCCCATATAATGAGTCAGTAGATGAAGTAAAAGGGCATGCAGAATGACCTCCTTGTCAGTAGGTGGTGCTTGCTGGGAGGATCAAGCTGCAGTGTTATTTTTGGGTCCTGTACCAGTTCTTGCTCCTCTAGAGAGGCACTCTAGTGCCTCAGGTAGTGGGTGGGGCCCTGGGACTTCCAGAGGTGTCCTTATCCTCCACTTCTGTGAGTGAAGGTTGGGGAGTGAGGCTGGGCAAAGCTGGGTTGGGTAAGCCTGCCTTCAGTGTCCACAAATGCTGTTAGCAGAGGTAAAAGATCTGTTCTCTACTTCCAGGCAAAGCTGCCAGGGAGGGACTGAAATGGTCCCACTCAGCCAAAAAGTCTGTGTGTAGGGGTGGGGCTGTCTGAGACCTGCAGTCTGGAGCAGGCCTTGCTCTTTGCCACCCTCCCCTATTCTGTGGTTTCTCCCAGGCCTCTGCTGGCAGGCAGGACCTCAAGGTTCCAGATCTTCCCTGCCTGTGATGCAAGCCAGGAGGTTCCCTGCCCAGGACTATAGCCTGAGCTGGGAGCACAGCCCTCTCATGGAGTTGCCCTTCAAACATGCTGATCTGCTCCTGAAGGCACACACACCTCAGTAGGCTCCTTCACAAATATCCCTTCGGTGCCCTTGGGAAATGCAAGTGAGACCTAGGTGTTTGGGATCTTGTCTTCAGGTCTGTTCCCTGGGCCCCAGAGCTCAATCCCTGACCCTTCCAGGGAGAAGAGTGCTTATCTCAAGTCACCATGGGTGCCCAAGCTGAATCAATGTCTCTCCTCCTTAGGATTTGCCCCAATCTGCTTGAGTCACCAGGCAAGCAGCACCTGGAAGGGCTGCTGGGCAGGGAGCTCACAGTCTGAGTACCCCTCAGTCTGCTGTAGGGCCCCAAGAGGAAAGATTTCATTCCCTGAAAATTCCTCTGGGTGGTGGCTAAATTGCCTTTCTTGGCTTCTGCAGGTAGGGAAGAAGAATGGGAGAATGAAGCAATATTCTGCAGGCTGGGCTGGGAGGTGCCCTGAGGGAGCTGGGAGCCTGGTGCCCTGTCCACAAGAGGCTCATCACTCACTGGTAGCAGCTATCTCTGAGCTGGTGTTAGCAAGCCTTTCCAACTGCTCAGGAGCTCATCAACAGTCCGAGACTTAAGGGAGGGGAAATTTAATCGCTCCACTTACCGTTGTCACTGGTCTCCAAGCCTCTCAGGGGCCTTTCTCCTTCCAGTTCTCCTCTGCAACGTCTTCCTATGGAGTCTCCTGTAGTTGCAGGCACCTTTCCGACTGTCATTAGATCTATGTTTGTCTGCCTGTTTATTTTTTTCACTTTCTTCTAAAAATCTATCTGTCTTGCAGAGGCATTCTGGCTGGAGGCTTTTCTCCTCCACCATTTTGCCCCTCCCTGCCCTCTTTTTTTTTTTTTTTTTTAAAGACACTCTCACTATTTTGCTCAAGATGGACTTAAAGTCCTGATCTCAAGTGATCCTTCCACCTCAGCCCCCTGAGTAGCTGGCTCTTTGCCGTTTTTAAATTAGGTTATTTGTGTGTGTGTTGTTCTGTTTTGTTATTATTGCTATTGAATTTTAAGAGTTTCTTACTTATTTTAGAGATTAACTCCTTATCAGACATAGAGTTTGCAAATATTTTCTCCAAATTTGTAAGTTGCCTTTCATTCTATTAATTTTTTTCTTTTCTATGCTAAAGTTTTTAGTTTGATTAAAAAAGCAATAAACAGAATTGAGACGAGAAAAACAATAAAAAAATCAATGAAATTTAGCTAGTTTTTTGAAAAGATAAACAAAATCAATAGCTAGACTAAGAAAAAAATAGAAAATAAATGAAATCAGAAATGAAAAAGGAAACATAAGTGATCCACAAAAATAAAAAGGATTATAAGAAGCTACTGCAAATAATTATATGTCAACAAATTGGAGAGCCTAGAAAGAATAAATAAATTTCTAGAAACACATAAACCACCAGGATGGAATCATGAAGGAATATTAATAGAAAATCTGAATGTACCTATAACTGGTAAAGGTATTGAATCGGTACCTCCTATGAAAACCTCCTAACAAAGAAAAGTCCAGGACCAGATGGCTTCCTTCACTGGTGAATTCTACTGAACATTTAAAGAAGAATTAATGCCAACCCTTCTCAATCTCTTCCAAAAAATTAAATCAAATGGAACACTGCAAATTCATTTTATAAGGCCAGTATTCTACAGTTTATTCTTCGTAGAGAATTTAGAGTGACCATTTTTTGACTCAGGTCATCTCATTCCTCTACCCCAAATCCCCAAAGCTTTTAACCATATATAGAATAAACCTTAAACCCTTTACCTTAGCTTCAATGGTCCTGATTACTTTTTTGATATTCACCCCTGCTTTTGTGCCATGCTTAGAATACAGTGGAATTTTTTCTCTTGATCAAACATGACAATCATTAATGTATTTCAAGAATTTCACTATTGATGTTTCCCTCACCTGGATATTTTTACCCTAGGCATTTTCATGGCTGGTTCTCAAACTTCACTCAAATTTGTGTTCAAATGTCACCTTCTAGCCACCCTATCTCAAACAGCAACTCCAATCACTCTATTTTTTATCTTACTCTATTTTCCTCATATCATATACTGTTATGTACCATTTGGCTATGTATCTATTTGTTTTATTTACTTATTATTTCTCTGGATGTAACTTCCATTAGATCAGATTGTTGTCTTTCTTGTTCATTTTGTTATCTACAGTGCTTAAAACAGTATCTAGCACACAATAGAGCTCCCATTAAGTAATATGGAATAAATGTACATTTGTACTGTATGATATTATTGTCACATTATTGAGATGATTTACAGCACTTAGAGTGATTAGAGCTTAGCATATCCAAATTCATCAGGCCCTTTAAGAGGGGAAAATTCCCCTTAGTATTACGACAATATACGTATGGTCTATGCTTTATTTCTTAGACTGGAAGTGGCTATGATATATTAATATTAATGTCTGTTTTGAATGTCTCGTCTTGAACTATTACTTAACTAATATTGGTATCCTATTTCTAATGACAGTAAATCCATTCCTAGAGTTTGTTATAGAAAGTAATAGATTTCCAGTTGGTTCTCAGCCAACATCTCAAAAGCAAAATTCACACTATACCGGTCCTCCTTTTCATAACTTGAATGAAATCCCCAACTTTTCTCCAAAATGCACTCCACATAAGCCCTATTCCTTGATTTAGATCTCCAACTCTTTCCAATGAAGCTAAACAATTCTCAAATGAATCACACTCTCATTACATCAAGAAACAGGAATTCATTCTTACTTGCTATGCCCTTTTATGATACACTCCAAAAGGCAGGACATCACATTGTTATTAGAATCATATTTTTATTTATTTAGAGTGACAAAATGTATCAATATTTAGTGATTTAAATATCTTTCTTAGTCCCTAAGCCAATTCGTGCAAAGCTATCACAAATTCACTACATATTCTAAGTAGCATCATACTTAAATCTAACCTGATGAAGTCTATATGACACTTCCTTTAAAAGGAACCATACTGCAAGCACTCAGGCAGGTACAGTAGCTCCCAGAGCTTCAGGGAAGGATGTTAACCTGAGACATGTGAAATAAATTGCCTCTCCCTAGGAATGTGGGCTGTAAGATCGTGCTTGGAAGTCATATTTTTGTTTTCACATTATGTTTCTTGAAGGTTTTCTCTTGGGTAAATAGAAAGGCTTGCTTACGTTGCCTGAATCAGTTATGAATGCATTTTAGTAAGAGGTTAGGATTTTTCTCAGGATGGCTTGCCAAGAGGGCTGAGTAAAATGCAAGACCTTGATGTTTTACCTGTCATTCAAAATCATTAATGTCCTTCCCAACTTCTTTTCTTGCTCAGATACTATTATGCCATAACAGAGATAAAAAGTCATTGGATAAGTCTGGCAGGTCTGAGTTGTAGCACTGATGCAAAACACTCTTTCCCATATTCCCTATTTTTTCTTTCATGGTGTCTGAGGTAGGTGTATTTTGGTTATCCTTCCAGATACATTCCCTCTTCTATGCCTGTCGTGTGCCCTGGGAGGCTGACTTCTATGGATTTCACCAACAGAACACATTTATGCGCCATCACTTGATTATAAAGAGCACAGGTAAAAGAACCAAAAGATAGTAACTTCTGGCTGCCTTTTGTTAAGTCTTCTCTTTCTGGCTTTGCCCCATAATCATTCTTTCTCTCTTTCTTTCTGAGTTATTCTATGAATTCCTCTGCTTGCCATGTGGGCCTCTGTATGTAATTGGTGGACTGTCACTAACAATAGGGTACTTCATTACCTATGGGTTATTTGGTTTCTTGCCCACACTTTTGTAAAATAATATGTTTATGCAACTCTGCTCCAATTACTCAAATTGAGGGTGATGCTAGGAACCTGATTGCTACATTGTTCAAGGTTAGAGAAGTCAGACAGACAAGTCCTCTGGCTGCTTAACAGGTCCATTCGCAATCATAACTTTCCTTGGGAGTCCACACTTGAATCAGAAGCAAGAATGTTTTCATACATATAACAAATATAAACTGAGTGTAAGGAAGTATAGATGTGTAACAAAAAGATTAGGATACTATTTTGTGAGATAGGTACTTGGACAAATCTTAACTAGTTTAATTTTTAATCACCTATTGATATTCTATTGCTCTATGAATTTCAACTTAGAGGAAGTGTCTTTAAAAGCAGTAACCTTAAAGTTGCTCTTCCTCTTCCCTTTCTTCTTTAGAATAGTGAATTTAAGATAAATTATTATGTGAATTGTCTGAAAAGAGTGTTATTCAGAAAACTCACAATACATGGATTAGTCTTGTACATGACAAAGTTTGCTGTTTTAAAAATATTTTTATTCATTGATTCAAACATACATTTTGCTTAGTAATGACAACCTCAAACATTTATTTTTCAAAAATAATTTTCTTTCTTATTTAGGGAAATTATGTTGTTATTGTATTAATTTTTGAGTGGTAATTTTTAATTTTATTTTTTTTCTTAATCTCTAAATTTATTTCATTCTAGTGAGAGAATCTGAATGATGTTTTATTGTTTGGCATTAAATGAGGTTATATTCATTATTGAAAATAGGATCAATTTTGGTTTATTTTCCATGAAAACAGAAAATGCATGCTTCTATTCTGTGAAATATTTGAAGGGTGCTTACTAAATAAGCACCTGTCTTCCTCCTCTGAGTTTTAAACTAATTGAAAACTAAGACAAAACAGTCAGCAGATGGAGAAAACGTACTACCTTTATTAATAACAATAGAGGCTGGATTAGAGAACATAAATTACTATAACACCAACAATTTACTTGCTGTTTTCCAGTAGTATAGATAATAGAACAGCACTGTGGAACCTAAGTTTGAGTTTGCAGAGCTGATAAACTCACTCATGCTCCTGTCTCCCAAAAACCTAAGTGAAGAGTGGAAGTATCTAAATTGACTTTGGGAAAAAAATAGAGTACATTTTGTTTAGATTCTCAAAGTATTTAGAGTTTTTGAAAACTCAAATCTAGTTTTTAAAAGATCAGATATCTTAAAGTTGGTAGATAACCTCTTTTTTTCTGTTGTATGTTTATTTACCCAGCAACTGACTTATCTATCCTTTTTATTTACTTTTAAAAATAATATATGAAATCATAAAACCTCATCACTAAAGACTCAAAAGAAAGAGAAACTAATATTTCCCTATGAGAAATACACAAACTCACTCTCACATTTTAGAAGATAATCATGGTTAATTTGATGTCTAGAGTTTCCCATCTTTTTGTGTGTATATATTTTTTTCACATTTGCTTGCATGTGTTCACATTTGCCTTCATCTAGTCACATTTACATGCATGCACAGATTATATATATATATAGTTTTGCTTTGTGTTTGTTTCATATAAATCAGATCAGCTGTATATATTGCTTTGCAGCCTGCGTTTACATTCCAAGTACTAACCAGGCCCGACCGACTCTGCTTAGCTAAATGAGATCAGACGAGATTGAGTGTATTCAGGGTGCTATGGCCATAGACTGTAGCCTGATTTTCAAATAACATTTTGCCTGAGAAATTTAGGGGTTTATTGGGGAGATACAGCACAATTTCCTTTATGACGCTTTTCCACAGTATGTGGTCCTTAGGCAGAGAGGAAATGATCTGTATAGGTCTGACAGTGACCCTTTCCCACCCTGCCCAAAGTAGAGTAATTATGAAATTAGAAATTATAACCATGGATTGTATCTCCTAATCTCTGGGTCATCTGATGAGATTATCATTAAAGCCATTGCCATTGCTATTTGCTGTTCTCAGGCCTGCTGTTAATGGCAATGGTAGCCCTTTTTATATAACTATATTCTTTTTCTTCAAGTTTACTCTTTTCTTAATCCCTTTCCCTAGGACTATGTATAATTGCTATCTTTTCCCACTTATATTTATATTATTTTCTTTTATAGTTATGGTTATCAATCTTTCCTAGTATAGTTCTTTGGGATTTTAGCAAATAAAACAATGAAGGAAGAATAAAGAAGTCTGAAAATTCAATGTCTTGCTTTTCTATTGTGTATTGTTTTCCATTTTCCTCTCACTACTTAATTTGGCCTTCATGGAATAGGATTGAAGAGGAGTATCTAGCCCTTCTTCTCTCTATCAGAACTGAGAAGTACACTGTCCTGTAGAGTGGGGAGGATATGAAATTCTCAATATAAGGAAGTAAACAAATATATTTTTAAATAACCTTAAGATTTTATAAGAAGAAATATACATGCATGCTCTGGGTAATCAATTTTATGTGTGTTTTTTTCAGAATATTATGGGAGTACAAATGTTTTGGTTATATGGGTTGCTTTTGTACTGCTTGAATCAAAGTTATAAGTGTGCCCATCACCGAGATAGTGTACATTATACCCATTAGGTTTGGTTTCACCCATCCCCTCCTTTCCTATCCCTCCTGCTTGATTTCTGTTGAGTTTTACTTCCATCTGTGCACATGAGTGCAGATCAGTTAGTTCCAATTTAATAGTGAGTACAAGTGGTGTTTGTTTTCATATTTTTGTGATACTTCACTTATGACGATGGTCTCTAGTTCTGTCCAGGTTGTTAAAAAAGGTTTTAATTCATCATTTTTATATACCACATTTTATTAATCCACTCATAAATTAGTGGGCATTTGGGTTGATTCCACATTTTTACGATACTTCCAGAAATATTTTGAACATAAATAAGTATATGTAAGCTTGTAAGTACACACGCAGATCTTTTATGCAAATATTTTATGTGTTTATATACACATACACATATATACTTTATATATATTTATATATACATATACACACAAATACATACAAAAATACAAATTAATCTGCAACTTTTTTTTACTTATTTTACCTTAGATTGCTTATTTCTTTATCTGCAGACATAGATCTTCCATATTCTTACTAATTAGTACATAGCATCTTAATGCTATGTACTAATTACATAGAAATTATTATATGTGGTGATAGAATATTATATATGGTGATTGTTATAATTAATTTAGCAAGTTTGTTGATTTTAGGTTGTTTTCAGTTTTGCTATTAAAAATGCAACAGTAAGCATTTATACTTAAACCTCATGCACCTGGGTCAGTATTAATTTTGGCAAACTTAGTAGTTCATTCCTTGTAAGTTTATAAGGATTTCTTCTGTATATGAAATGTTTCTAATCCTTAGCTTCTAAAAATATATCTGGTATTTCCTATTGCTTTTAAGGAGATTTTTTTCTTGATTGCTTTCAACTTATGAAAGAGAGGCTTTAAACTCCTCATTGATACTCACACTTAACTCCTAGTGGACACCACTCTACTTCTATTTATTACATTGAAACTAGAGGAGATTTTAGGTAGTAATGCAATGTCTGTATCATGGATATTTTTCACAGTTATCACAAGAGTTCTTCATAAGAGTTCATAATGCTCTGTTTTCAATTATAAAATCATTCTTTCCTGAGAATTAATTCCCAGATTTCAATGTTAATATTCTTATGTAAGAGAATGGGAGATATATTTTTAGAAAAATTTTTATAGTTTTAGGAAATTGTCATTCAAACTCCCCTGAGTCATTCCAGGACACGCTGAATTTAAAATCTAAGAATTTCTTCCAATTTCGGCATTTCTTAGCAGATTCTTTTTACTGTGAGTATAGAATCACCTGGATATTTGGTCTCTCTTCCACTTCTGGGTTCTCACTTTTTGATTTTGACTCCCCAGGGGTATGATTTCCTCTGCCTTACACTCAAATTATGCTCCTATGATGTCCTTAATCTACTCTGTTTGCACTTTCTCCTTCCTCTCAGACAAAACTTTTTGGTGATGGTGATTATGACATAATTTTTATTTTGTGGAATCTTGTGATTTTACCAGCAAACAATAGAGTGATTTTTTTCTGTGCCTAATTTACATTAGAAAATTTAAGAAAATTTAAGCTTAGTAAAGTTGAATAACTTCGCCCAGTTTCTATCCACACAGCCTCTCCTTTAACCACAACTCCCAACTCACTAATGACCAGTTGCCACATAGTAAGAATGAGTACTGTTAGAAGACTGTTGAGTTCAATTCTAGAGATTCTTAGATCCACAACTCTTGATTCCCCAAAAATGTTACTACATTGGTGACTATTGTATTTTATAAAGATTCTCTATTTTTGTTTGGGAAGCAAGAAATCCCTCTAAGTTTTCAATCTCAGATGGCCACAGTAAATTGTCTCTGACTTATAGCAAAGAAAATAATCTCATATATAAACCCTATATCAGGATCAAGATGAGCTCCACATGTCAGTCTCCATTCTGACTTCATGTTGAGCTAGATTTTAGGAAAATGTAATTTGTGAAGTAGACATTTTCCTTAAACAAAATAACTGGGTGTTAATATATAATATGCAAATTAAACATGTTTATAAATGCTGCATGAAAATAGATATAGTGATAGGTAGATACCAACATAGCCATAGACATAGATAGTATAGAACAGTGGCTGAGAGCTTGACATCTGAGTCAGCCCATATGGTTTTGAATCTCAACTCTGTGACAATTTTCTTCATTCATTTTGAAATTCATTTTATTTCTCATCTGAAGTGCATCTTAAAGGTAGGAAAAAATAAAAAAAAAGAAAGAAAAAGGAAAAACAGCCTTGAAGGATAATAGCCTGGATTCATATCAGAACCCCACTACTTACTAGAAATACAATCTTGGATAACATTTTTTTACTGATTTTTCCTCACTTTCCTAATCTGTAATGTGGAAATCAAATTTCATTTACTTCAGATAGTTGTTGTGAGACATAAATGAGTGTAATTTAGAACATTTTCAGGTACATGTAAGAGCTGAATAAACATACATGTGTTAGCTGCTCTTGTCATTCAATCTGTTCTGAAACCAGAAGACAGGAAGGGCTGCTATTTATTGAGGACCTCTTCAGTGCAGCATATGGCTCATAAAACAAGGATTGCTACCTTGCTATAAGTACTTTCTTTCAGCTTATGTATGAATGAGAATGCAAAATCTTATACCAGATTTTTTAAATCTAAAAATCTAATAGTGAATGAGACCATTACTTTAAAACCAAAACAAAACAAAGCAAGAAAAGAAATGTGGTTTAATTAGATAATCAGTTAAAAATACAAGCATAAGCATTGGCAGTAATAGGCTACCTCAATGACAAATGTAATAAGGTACTATTTCTTCAAAGTAATGTAGTCAAACACCAAAGGCAGATGAAGTTTTATGTCCAACTCCTGTACCAATTAGAATCACTTTGAAAATTGTTTGGCTCAATATCATTAATCCATCACCCTCTCAATTGTGATATTATCCTATGGAAGCAGCAATAAGGGTTTCGGCTGGAATTCACTGAGAAATTATCATTAGAAATAAATGTTACCTGACAAGAAGAGGATTATCAGAAATGTTCTAACAACTCTGTCTGATTTTGACTATGTAATCACTACAGGGCTTCAGTCAACTACCATTGATTGAAATTATAGTAAACTCTAATAAATCTTTTGATCATTTCTTCCAATGTGATAAATTCAAGATACATTTTTAAAATTTACAAATTCACAACATGAAAATTATAAAAACATGCCATAATTTTACAAATAAATGGCATATCTAATAATTATAATTTAATACTTTTAGCATTTCCCCATCATTGAAATTTCAAAATATAACTTCTGGAAATTTTGACTCTAGGTAAAATTTCTGTCTTATAATAATTAAATTTTAGAATAGCTTTGATGCCAGCTCTTTGATATTTTACTTATTTTAGAACTAAAACAATTTAAGCAAGCTAGCAGCGTGTTGATATAGCCTCATTGTAAAAAAGCAAATAGTCGAAAACTAGAGAAGTATATATAATGAAAAGTGAAAGCTCTACTTTAATTCTTTAATCTCTCTATACCTTATAGGTAACAATCATGAAAAATTTGATATGGATTACATAATATATCTATCCATTTATGTATGCGTATATATATAGACACACATATACAATAAGTTCTCACTTAACATCACCACTTAAGCTGTGACTTTAAGTGAAAAGATGTACAGCAGGCCTAATAATATCATCCTTTAATTCAACTTTGTTTCATTATAACGTTGATGAGAAAAAAAAAATTCTTATATGTCATGTGCTTAAAGTCAGTTTCCAAGAAGCTATCAACAATGTTAAGTGAAAACTTACTGTAGTTGTTTTTAACACACTTGGGCTGAAATATACTTACTTATGCATAATTTTGTGACTCACTTTTTGAGTGTAATTTTTACAATTTAAATTTTATTTTTTAAAATTTTTTATTTTAGCATATTATGGGAGTATAAATATTTAGGTTATGTGTGTTGCCTTCTCCCTCCTTCCCCCCTGAAGTCAGTTTTTTAAAATCTTTCCTAGAACATCATTTTAGATTTCTTAACTCTTGGCAATTATATTCAATGGTTTCATACATTTTGTGTATGAATGCATCAGAGTTTATTTAAATATTTGCTGATCAGTGGATATTTATATTATTAGCAATATGTGGCCATTATAAACAATGTTTCAGTGCACATTCATATATATGCAAAATATGTTAAATATTTCTCTAGACATCAATTTAGACAAAATATCACTGTAGTATCAATAGTAACTGAATATTAAGTAATTTTTAAAATAATGTATCAGGTGGACAATTTTTATTTTTTTGACATTAATTTTCATTAAAATTTGGTGGTCTTATTGAGCATCTTTTTCCATTTGTTGCCAAACTATAGTTTGTTTTATATTTTTTAATCAATTGTTCAGATTGTTTAATCAATTGTTTAATCTTTTCTTTGTCTATTATTCTGCAGATTAATTTTTTATATTTATTTTAGAAAATGTTTGCATTAATATATTAATATTTTGGTTCTATATGGGTTGCAAATATTTTATTCAAAACATTGCTTAATTATTAACTATATTTATTATATTTTTAACATAAAAGAGCTTCATTTTCATGTAAGCAAATCCATTGGCCTTTGATAGCTTCTGATTTTCTTTATTGGTTTTTCTAACTAAAATCAAGTTGGGTGGCAGGAGTTGTAGATGAAATAATTCAACTCTGGGAGTACTTTTACACAGCAACTACAAAGTAGTGAGTGGGATTATAATTCTTGTAACAGTAGTATTATTCCAAAGGCATATCACAAACCAGGAATGGTATGTAGACTGAAGGATGTATAGTCATTCTTGATCAGACACTGCCAGTTGATGATGTGTCTATGTAAATCTCACAACGACTCAGCTCTGCTTTGCTATTTAGAATAATGATAAATAATGCTTTTTTGAATAAATATTTTGCATTTCTTCTCATTTTAGTGAATTCATCTTTTCGCTGTGTTAATGTTAGCCAGAACTACCATCAAACTACATTAAAAGAATATACATGAACCACATATACTCACCAGCAAACTGGTATTAAATGAGCAGCACCTAAGTGGACATAGGTACTACAATAATAGTGTATTGGGTAGGGGGATGGGGGGGATGGGTAGATACATACATAATGAGTGAGAAGTGCACCGTCTGGGGGATGGTTATGCTGGAGACTCAGACTTGTGGGGGGAGGGGGGGAAAGGGCAGTTATTGAAACCTTAAAATCTGTATCCCCATCATATGCCGAAATAAAAAAAAAAGAATATTTTAGTGTATATTTTTCTTAGAAATAATAATTTACAAGATATTCAAAAGTAATAACCAGACCAAATTTATTCATATTCATGTCTAATCATTCATACATTGTACCAACAATGTATTAGATGAAATGTATTAGATGTATCAGATGTATTAGATGAAAAACAAAAATAAATCTAATAATGGTAAATAAATACATGATTTATTAATGTGTATGTACCTCTTTTTTACTTTAGTATGTTGCTAATGTTTACTTGGTGATTACAGGGAAAATATGAACTGTATCCTTTAATAATTTGAAAATAGAAAAGAACTCAAATCTAGGTTATCTTATTCAAGATCATATATTTTTATTTATTTTTCTATTTCCCCAGTGTGAAGCAAAATAAGCCAAGTTAAAGGACTCAGCATAAATTACTAAAATAGCTTGAACATTGATTCAAGCAGAACAAAAATTGCGACAAAGTTAATAATCAAGGAAGATTTCATCCAAGTCTATTGCAATAGGAGAGAGAGGCCAGAACTAAATCTGAATTCACCTATGCTGAAGTAGAGGGTTGTAGAGTTTTAAAAGACTGGGATAAGTTAGTAGAATTTTACTGAAGGATGTCATAGAACATAGGCCATCTATGTTTGCTAACTGGCTTTATCCAAAAGAAAAGTAA
>VSMD01093904.1:0-45803 GCA_008750895.1 Mirza zaza
TTGTAGAGTATCTTTGGATCTTTTGGGTAGATGCCCAGTAATGGGATTGTTGGGTCAAATGGTAGATTCACTTGTATCACTTTAAGGTATCTCCATATTGCTTTCCACAGAGGTTGATCTAGTTTGCAGTCCCACCAGCAGTGTAGGAGTGTTCCTCTCTCTCCGCATCCATGGCAGCATTTGTTATTTGGAGACTTTTTGATACATGGTATGATTTCTATTTTTTCAAATTTCTTGAGGTTTACTTTGTGTCCTAGGATATGGTCAATCTTAGAGAATGTCCTGTGTGCTGATGAGAAGAACGTATATTCAGTGGATTTTGGGTAGAATGTTCTGTAAATATCAGTCAGACCCAATTGTTCTAGAGTTTTGTTTAAGTCCATTATTTCTTTATTAAGTTTTCTGTTTGGAGGATCTGTCTTGTGCTGTCAGTGGGGTGTTGAAATCTCTGGTGATTATGGAGTTGCTATTAATCCATTTGCTTATCTCCAGTAAGGTTTGCTTTATGAATCTGGGTGCACCTAAGTTGGGTGCATATATATTTAAAATTGTTATCTATTCTTGTTGAACTGTGCCCTTCGCCATTATATAATGACCCTCTTTGTCTTTCACTACTTTTGTTGGTTTAAAAACTATATCATCTGAAATTAGAACTGCCACACCAGCCTTCTTTTGGTTTCCACTTGCTTGGAATACTGATCTCCACACTTCTATTTTTAGTCTATATGCATCCTTGCAGGTTAGATGTGTTTCCTGAAGACAGCATATACTTGGCCTATATTTTCTTATCCATTCAGCCAGGCTATGTCTCTTGAGTGGAGAGTTTAAGGCATTCACATTTATTGAGAGAACTGATAGGTGAGGTAGATTACTGTTCATTCTGTTGGGTTGGATGTTGTTGCTATGATTTCCGTCTTGAGCCATTGTAGTATCTGGCCTTTAATCTTTGGGTTTTGGTTGTTTTTATATTCGTGGGTTATTATTATGGTGTTCCGTGCATACGCTGTTTTGAGTACTTCTTGTAGGGCTGGTCTTGTCTTGGTGAATTCTCTGAGCCTTTGCTTGTCTGAGAATGTCTTTATTGCTCCTTCATATACGAAGCTTAGTTTTGCAGGGAATAAGATTCTAGGCTGGGCATTGTTTTGTTTCAGAAGAGTGAGAATGGGTCCCCAGTCTCTCCTTGCTCGTAAAGTCTCATTAGAGAAGTCTGCTGTTATTCGAATTGGCTTTCCCTTGTAAGTTACTTGCTTCTTTCGTCTTACAGCTCTTAGAAGGGCCTCTTTAGTTGATATTTTGGTCAGTCTGATGACTGCATGTCGTGATGTCTTCCTATTTGCATTGAATCTCCCAGGGGTCCTCTGAGCTTCTTGAACTTGTATATTGAGATTTTCAGCAAGGCCTGGGAAATTTTCCTCTATTATATCTTCAAATAGCTTGTCCAACCCGTGAGTGTTGTCTTCTTCCCCTTCTGGTAACCCTATGACCCTCACATTAGGTTTCTTCACATAATCCCACATCTCTTGTAGGCTTTGCTCTTTTATCTTGTTTCTCTGCTCTATTTCTGTGATTGATTTATTCAATTGGAGGGTGTTATCTTCAATCTCTGAGATTCTTTCTTCTGTTTGATCTACCCTGTTCTTGAGACTTTCCACTGTATTTTGTAGTTCCCTGAATTGATTCTTCATTTCCAAGAGTTCGGTTAAACTTTTCTTCATTGTGTCTATTTCTTTAGTGAACTTTTTTTCTTGATCCTGGAGGCTTTTTGTGGTTTCTTTGTGTTGGTTATTGAGTTGTTCTTGCAGGTCAGTGAGTGTTCTTATTATCCACATACGAAATTCCTCTTCTGTCATTTTGGTTGCCTGATTTTGGTTGGTGTCCGTTTCTAGGGGGCTGGGGCTCCTCTTTGGGGGTTTGTTTTCCGATTGGTTCTTCATATTTCTTGAGTTCCTTCGCTGAATTCTTCCCATGTCGATCAGTTGTTGTTTCTTTTCTTTAGGTTTTGTTTGGGTATTCACACGCCTTGTTTAGTTTCTGAGCTGGTAGGTGGTGTCTGTGGTTCAGATTTGACCACTCCCTGTATAATGAGTCAGTAGGTGTCATGAAAAGGGTGTGCAGGATGCTCTCCCTGTCAGTAGGTGGTGCTTGCTTGGAGGGACAGGCTACGCTGTTGTTTCTGTGTCCTGTTATCAGCTCTTGTTCCTGTAGAGAGAACTCTAGTGCCTCAGGTGGTTGGTGGCGCCCTGGGACTTCCAGGTGTGTCCTTTTCTCCCCCTCAGTGAGGGCTGGTCTAGGGGAGAGTCTGGGCAGAGCTGAGTTGGGTAAGCCTGCCCTCAGGCACCACCAATGTCGTCAGCAGGGGTCAAAATTCTGTTCTGTGCCTCCAGGCAAAGCTGACAGGGAGGGGCTGGAATGGCCCTGCTCAGTCAGAGAGTCTGCGTGTAGGGGTGGGGCTGTCTGAGACCCGCAGTCTGGAGTGGGCCTGGCCTCTTTCCACCGTCCCCAACTCCACTGCTACTCCTGGGCCTCTGTCAGCAGGCCAGACCACATACCACCAGGCCTCCCCTGGCTGTGATGCCGGCCAGATGGTTCCCTGCGCAGGAACGCCACCTGGCCTGGGCGCACGGACTCCCTTTGGGGGGAAGGTTGCCCTCTAGGACGCTGATCTGCCCCTGAAGGCACACACACCTCAGCAGGCTGTTCACGTATATCCCTTCTGTGCCCCGGGCAATGCGAGGCCTCGGTGCACGGGATGTGGTCTGCAGGTCTGACCTCTGGGTCCCAGACTTCAAACTTTGTCTCCACCCAGGAGAGGAGTGCCTGTCCCAATTCACCCACAGGGAGCCCAAGCTGGGTCTATGTCTCTCAACCTCAGGCTCTGCCCCGTTCTCCTGGGATCACTGTGCCAGCAGCACCTGGGAGTGCTGGCGGGTAGAGAGCTCACAGTCTGAGTTCCCCTTAGTCAGCTGTAGGGCCCCAAAAGGGAAGGGCCCATTCCCTGTAGGTGCCTCCGGCTGGTGGCTATATTGTCTCTCTGCGCAGCCATGGGTAGGGTCTGGGGAGGGGAGGAGGAGGCAATATGGCGTCTGCTGCGGCTCAGGTCTGTGCACACGGAGGTGCCCCGAGGGAGTTGGGAGCCTGGTGCCACGTCCACTACTGGCTTACCGCTCACTGGCGGCGGTCGTCATTGGGCTGGTGTCTGCAGGTCTCTCCGCTCACTGGGGAGCCCACCAGCAGTCTGGGATGCAGGGGAGGGGAAACGGCATATCCACCTACCCTTCCCGCTGGTCTCCGGGCTGCTCCGGGGGTCCCAGCTTTCAGTTCTCCTCCGTGACCTCCTCCCGTGGAGTCTCCCGTGGTCTCAGGTACTCCTCCTTCTGACCCTCATCCGATATAGGCTCATCTTCTTGCTTCTTTCTTCTAATTTCTGCTAGAATCTGTCTTTTCTGCAGAGACACTGTGTCTGGTGGTGTTTCTCATCCGCCATCTTCTGGGCGGGCCCACCATTTTCTTTTAGCTATCATTGAGCTTGTCTATAATCCATATTTGGAATTCTTTATTTGTCATTTCAATATTTTCATTTTGGTTGGTATCCATTGCCAGAGAGCTGGTGTTCCATTTTGGGAGTATCCTTTTCCTTTGATTTTTCATACTTTCAGAGTTCTTTTGCTGATTCCTTCTCATCCAGACCAGCTGTCACTTAAGGGTTTTATTTTGTCTAGGTGGGGCTTTTTGCCCCTTACTCCTAAGTGTGTGTCTGTAGTATATGTTGGGTAAGAAACTTTAGCTTTGCTTGTGGGTACTTTGATGGCGGTCTAGGTTCTCAATGGATGCCTTGGTTATAGATGTAAGTGTGGTGGTTTTCTCCATTGTTAGTTGTTTGTAGGCTGCAACAGTGGTGAGCTATGTTTGGGCAGATTTCCTTTCTTGTTGAAGAGGATGGAGATATTCGGATTCCTTTCTCTTTCCCCAGGTCTGTGTGAATTGTATTGGCATGCCCACTTTAAACTCTGAGACAGTGGGTGGTACTTGTTGGTAAGACTTAACCATACCTTTTATGATTCAGTCAGGAAATGTTGTAAAGAACTGTAAAAATTGACTTCCCTGTCATTAGGTGTTGCTTGCTGAAAGGATTAAGCTGAAGTGTTGCTTTTTGGACTTATGGCTGGCTCTAGTGCTTCAGAAGAATCACTCAAATGTCCCAGCTGGTGGGCAGAGTCCTGGAACATCCAGGTGACTCCTTATTCCCCACTACAGCACAGGTGGGTGGAGGAGTGAGGCTGGGTGGAGCTGGGTTGGGTAATCCTGCCCTCAGGCTCTACAAAAGCTGATAAGGTAACAGTGTCAGCAGGGGTCAATTGTCCACTTCTAGGCTTCTGGGGGAAAGCTGCCAGGGACAGGCTGAAGTGGCCCCACCCATCCAGCAATTCTGCTTATGGTGGAGGGGATGTCTGAGATTCATTATCTGGCTGTCAGGAGTGAGGTTCACATTTCTCCCTTCCCTGCTCCATGGTCTCCCTCTGGCATCTGCCAGCAGATAGGGGCAGGTTAAGTTATTATAGAATAAAAAGAAATTTTTAAAATAAATTTAGTGTAGCCTTAGTGTACATATGATGTTTGTGAAGTCTATAGTAGTATACGGTAATGTCCTAGGCTTTCATATTCACACATCACACAGTTACTAACTTACCCAGAACTAATTCCTCTCCTGCAAGCTCCATTTATGGTAAATGTCCTATACAGGTGTATCACTTTTATCTTTTATACCATATTTTTACTGTACATTTTTTTGTGTTTAGATACACAAATGCTTACCATTTTGCTAGCATTACCTAAAGTATTCAGTATAGTAATGTGCTGTACAACTTTATAACCTAGGAACTATATAGCCTAGATGTGTAGTTAGGTTATACCATCTAGGCTTATGGAAGCACACTCTATGATGTTTACACAACAATGAAATTGCCTAATGACATATTTTTCAGAAGGTATACCAATCGCTAAGCAGTACATGATGATACAATTATTATTTGTGAATAAGAAATAAAACTTAAAAAAACCAAAAATATGTGTCTTAGAATATGTGCTTGTGAGGAAAAAGAGTGGAATCAACCCAAATGTCCACCAATTTGAGAATGGATAAAGCATATGTGCTATGGCCATAAAATGGAAAATGTTTTAGCAATAAAAAAGGAATGAAATACTGATGCATTGTTACAATATGGGTAAACCTCAAAAACATGCTAAGTAAAACACACCATATATTATATGATTTCATTTATATGAAATGTCTAGAAAGGGCAAACCTAGAGACACAAAAATGTGGATTAGTGGTTACCTGTGGCTGGGAGTGGGAATTAAGTTAATTGTAAATGGTTATGAGTAATCTTTTTAGAATAATAAAAATGTTCTAAAACTGAATTAAGGTGATTATTGCAGACCTAGATAAATTACCTAAAATCATTGAATCATACACTTACAGTGGGTGAATTTTATGGTAATCAAATTATACCTTGATGTCATTTAAAAAATAACTGCTAATCTGTACCTCTATGGGGAGTAAATTTACCAACTAGAGTACAATGTTAATGTGCAGTTGGTTTTATCTTTAGCCTTAGAGTCTCCACTTAAAACACTGTTTTCCAGTTACTTAGAGCAGCCCATTTTTCTCCTCTGTCAGTAAGATTATGTCATACATTTGTAACACAATTATTAATAGTTCCATTTGTCTCAGCCTGCATTCTATCCTGGTATACTCCAACATCCTGGTTCACTTATTTTTGCATGCATGTTTGTATTGAGAAAATTATAATGTTATAGAATGATGGAAAAGGTGACATTATTGTATGGATTACTGATTGTTATTTGCTTTGTATCCCACATTCCTCTGCCATTTTGGGCACGGGAGTGCCTACTGTGGAGCCTATTCCTTTCTCAACATTACATTGTGTGTTCTGTGTCTGCATGCATGTGTGAGTTGTGCATGTGTTGTGGAAGGAAAATGACGTGAAAAAGAATTATCTGTATCAGGAGAAGCCACATCATAGGAGCTGCCTCTGCAAAGATTATATTAGATCATTAAATAGGAAATGTCTGATTTTTGAATCAAAAGTTTAGTTTATTATATCTCAAATATGAAGCAGTACAATTAATCAAAGTACCCGCCTAACTTATCAACACAGTTTTGCCATCTTAATTGTAGTTTGTTAATGCCAGCAGCAAGGAAACCTGGAGAGTGAGTGGTGATGAAATCGTGATAGGTGTTTTCCACGGCTTGTTGAGAATTGAATATTTTTCCTTGTAAAAAGTGGCCTAAAGCATGGAAGAAGTGGAAGTCAGTTGGTGCAAGGTCTGGTGAATATGGTGGATGACAGAGAGTATCCAAGTCCAGTTTCTGTAGTTTGAGCAGTATTGTTTGTGTGACATGTGGTTAAGTGCTGTCTTGCAAGAGGATTGGTCTGTCTCTACTGACCAATCTTGGCTGCTTAATCTCAAGCATCCTCATTGTTTCATCCGATTGGTTGCAGTAGACATCCACTGTAACTGATTGCTTAGGTTTAATGAAGCTGTAGTGGATAATACCAATGCTGGAACACCAGACAGACACCATTAGCTTTTTTGGATGAATATTCAGTTTTGGAGTATGTTTTGGCACTTCATCTTTATCCAAACATTGTGCCAAATGCTTACAATTATCAAAAAGAATCCATTTCTCATCACACATAACAACACAGTGTAGAAATGGTTCATCTTTATGTCATGACAGCAAAGAAAGGCAAGCTTTGAGATGATTTCTCTTCTTCTTCACGTGAAACTCATCTATCCAGCTTCTTTACCTTGCTGATTTGTTTCAAATTGTCCAATATTGTTGGAATAGCAACGTCAAACCTTGCTGCTAATTCACACATAGGTTGACACGGATCTGCTTTCACTATCGTTTTAAGCTCATTATCCACCTTAGTTTAAGGTCACCCACATGGCTCATTTTCAAGAATAAAATCACCAGAATGGAACTTCTCAAACCATCAATGTTCTGTGTGTTCATCAGCCACATCCTTCCCAAATAATTAATTGATATTTTAAGATATCTGCACTGCATTTGTTCCATGATGGTACTAAAATAACAAGAATTTTTGACTTACAGATGGTTTCACAAAAATTGCTCTAAAAATATTTGAAAGATAATCACAAACCAAAATGTGTGTTTGAAAGACTGAGAATGTACCTTCATAATAAACATAAAACAAGAAGTCTCAAAGTGAAATGTCAGAAATACCAAATGTCAAACTTAGTACCTAAGAAAATTGAACATTTCATACTTAATAACCTTATATATCACAATATTGTGATATTTGGCCTTGATGCCAAAATTGGATGACAATTTATAAGGTATTTGGAAGAACTGACTGTATTATCCATGTGGGATAGTCATGAATATTTTAGGCAACACTGTGGTGGACTGATTTCAACAATGGTCTCAATGTGTTTTTGACTACTTGCATTGACATTCTACCACACTAATTCTGGTCTTGGCTATATGATTTGGGTGAATGTGACAAAGGCAAAGAAATGCAAACAGAAACTTTAAAATGGTTTTAAATTGAGGCTTGCCTACATGGTGCTCTTAAAACTTGAGTTTACCATGTAAAGACTCCTAAGCTAGTTGGCTGGATGATGAAGAACATGTAGCCAAGTCACCTGCTGTGTCAGTTAAGCATGTTTTCTCTTACCTCTAAAACCACCCTTCTATACTCTGCTTTGTGATGTTGGATCTGCAAACCACATTTTTGCTTTGCCAAGTAGTTCCAAGCTAAGCTATACAAACAGGGGGCTTCAGATGAAGACTTGCAATGTTGGAGAGAAAAAAGGGATTTGTTCCTCCCATTTAATTCTCACTGAGATTTCTGAGAGCTTCCTGTCTCTTTTTAGTTTCTTTTTGTTGTTGTTGTTTTTAATTCAGGATATTAGGGCAGTACAAACATTTTGGTTACATGAAACGTGTCTGCCTTGCCCACGCCAGGGTTATAAGTACGTCCCTCCCCAAGACCGTGTGGCCTGTATCCATTAGCTCTGGGTTTAACCCCACACACACTCCTTAAAACCTCCAGCCCCCCTAGCTGCCTGGGACCCAATGAGTGTTATTACCATGTGAGCATCTTAGTGTTGATCAGTTAGTACCAATTTGGTGGTGGGTACATGTGGTACATGTTTTTCCATTCTTCTGATACCTCACTTTGAAGGATGGGCTCAGTCTCTATCCAGGATAATATGAGGTGCTAGATCACCATTGTTTTTTATAGTTGAGTAGTACTCCATGGTATACATATACTACATTTTATTAATCCACTCATGTATTGATGGGCATTTGGGTTATTTCCACATCTTTGCAATTGTAAACTGTATGGCTATAAACATTCTAGTGCAGATGTCTTTATTACAGAATGTCTTTTTTCCTTTGGATGCATGCCTAGTAGTGGTATTGCTATATCAAATGGTATGTCTAATTTTAGGTCTTTGAGATATCTCCAAATTACTTTTCACAAGGGTTGTATTAATTTTCAGTCCCACCAGCAGTGTATGAGTGTTCCAATCTCTCCACATCCACACCAGCATTTGTTATTTTGGGACTTTTTGATAGAAGCCATTCTCACTGGAGTTAGGTGGTATCTCATTGTAATTTTGATTTGCATTTCCTTAATGATTAGAGATGTTGAGCACTGTTTTATATGTGTGCTGGCCATTAGTCTGTCTTCTTTTGAAAAGTTTCTGTTCATGTCCTTTTCCCATTTATTCATGGGGTTGTTTGATTTTTCTTGTTGATTTTCTTAAGTTCTGTATAGATTCTTGTTATCAGCCCCTTATCAGATGTGTAGAAAACAAATATTTTCTCCCATTCTGTAGGTTGTCTATTCGATCTAATTATAGTTTCCTCACCTGTGCAGAAGCTTTTTAATTTGATCAGGTCCCATTTGTTTATTTTTATTGCTGCTGTGATTGCTTTGGGGTCTTCTTCATAAATTATTTCCCTAGGCCAATGTCTATAAGAGTCTTCCATACATTTTATTCCAGAATTCTTAAGGTTTCACGCCTTAGGTTTAAGTCTGTTAAATCTGAGTTGATTTTTGTGAGAGGTGAGAGGTAGGGATCCAGTTTCAATCTTCTGCATGTGGATATCCAGTTTTCCCAGCACCGCTTATTGAATAGAGATTCTTTTCCCCAATGTATACTTTTGTCTGCTTTGTCAAAGATTAGATGACAATATGAGGATGGTTTTATGCATGGGATCTACGTCCTATTCCAAAGGTCTGTATCTCTGTTCTTGTGCCAATACCATGCTATTTTGGTTACTATAGCCTTACACTACAGTTTGAAGTCTGGCAGACTGATGCCTCCCAATTTGTTATTTTTGCTTAAGATTGCTTTGGCTATCTGAGGTCTTCTCTGGTTCAGACAAAGTGTAGAATTATTTTTTCTAAATCTGTAAAGAATGATGGTGGAATTTTGATAGGGATTGCATTAATTCTGTAGATCACTTTAGGTAGAATGGAGATTTTTCAATATTGATTCTATCAATCCATGAGCATGGTAGGGATTTCTACCTGTGCACATCTTCCACAATGTCTTTTCTCAGTGTCTCATAGTTTTCCCTATAAATATCTCTCACCTCCTTCATTAAATATATTCCTAAACATTTAATTTACTTTGATGCTTTTGTGAAAGGTGCTGTGCCTTTTATTTGATTTTTGGCTTGACTGTTATGGTGTATATGAATGGCACGGATTTGTATGCATTAATTTTGTATCCTGAGACTTCACTGAATTTCTTTTTAGTTTCTGTGAACAACATCCCAGTTATCGCTCTTTGTCCCAGAAGCAGCAGTTCCTTTCATGGCATCAAATACTTTGTAGTTTTTCCAACATTTGCAGAACCAGTTTTATTAATGCCCCCATCCCCTGAGACACTGGATATAGATGGTCAGTGACTCTTCAGAAGTATGAGTTGAAGATCTTCCCTGCAAAATCAGGTACACTAGCACCATCCACACTAAATCCTCTAATCGAGGTCTTACTCCATTCTAGGGTAGGCAACTTCTTTCTGTAACACTTCCTCTCTGTAACCTTAGAATTCTTTTGATACTTTTAGTTACCTAGTTAATGGCTTTATATTTAGTTATCTAGTTTTTATACTTTTGCTTTCTTTTCAAACAGTCAAGTTTCTATTTCCTGAAGGGATTCCACTATATACCTCATGGTCTAAAACAATAGCCAACCAATTGCTATCCATGTGGGCAAGTTGATAATTTGACCATAGATACATAAGTTAGCTTAGCCAACATCAGCCCAATGGATAACCCTCAAATCATGAGGTACATAAATGGTTACTGTTTTAAGCTTTTTTACATTTGGGGGTAGTTATGTAGTAATAAAATATCAATAAATATGGATATAAAAATTAAAATAAGAAAGATCCAGCAATAGCATTGTTAGGCATCTACCTGAAGGAGCATGACATTCTATAATAAAGACACCTGCACCTGAATGTTTATGGCAGCACAATTCACTATTACAAGGATGTGGAAACAACCCAAGTGCCCATCAATTCATGAGTGTATTATTAAAATTTGGGATATGTTTACAATGGAATATTACCCAATTTTAAGAAACGACAGTGAGCTAGCACTGCTCATATTATCCTGGATTGAGCTTAAGCCCATTATCCAAAGTGAGGTGACACAAGATCAGAAGTATGGGCTCCACATGTACTTGCCATCAAATTGGTACTGACTGATTAACACTATGGTGCTCAAACGGTGGTGGTATTCACCAGGGATTCGGGAGTTAGGAGGGTAGACCCATATCTGAGGGATGCGGTGAACATTATGGAGGGGAAGGACATACCTCTAACCCTTGCTAGGGAGAGGCAAAGATATCAAATGCAACCAAAATGTTTATACTCTCATATTTTCTTGAAATAAAAAAAAAGAAAACAGAGATACACAAGGAGAATGCTATTCTATGCAATGACAGAAGCAGAGATTGAAGTAATGCAGTTACGAGCCAAGAAACACCAAGGAGCTAGAACGAGGCAACCACCAAAAGCTGGAAGAGGCAAGAAAGGATCTTTCCCTAGATCCTTCAGAGATAGCATGGCCCTGTTTACACTTCAATTTAGAATTTCTATCGTCCAAACTGAGAGACTAAATTTCTATTGGTTTAAGACACCACATTTATAATATCTTATTATGGTTGTCTTAGGAAATTAATATGAACCATTATTGTGGACTTTTCAAAAAAATTAAAGTAAGATCGAGATATAATTTAATAACTTTCAGATGGGCATAAATGGAAAAAAATACTCAGTAACCTGTATTGCAGATAGTTATGCAGAGAAAAGCATTTTCCCCAAGATTGCTAGTGAAAATGTTCATTTTAATAGCCCTTTAGGAAAGCAGCCTGAAATATGTAAGAATATATCTACATGGATTTAGTAGTGGTGAAAAAACAAAAAAGCCAATAGAATAATGATTGAATAAAGTATTCTATACTATGAAATATTATGTTGCCAGTAAGAA
The DNA here is from genome assembly GCA_008750895.1 of Mirza zaza. NCBI lineage: Eukaryota > Metazoa > Chordata > Mammalia > Primates > Cheirogaleidae > Mirza > Mirza zaza. Next base: position 11,570 of record VSMD01093904.1, read on the forward strand.
AAGATAAATTAAAATCATTTTATTTTCAAGCTTGCAAGAATTTTCCTAAGATATCAATGAATAAAAAAGCAAGATATAAAAGAGTAAATGAAAAATTATATTTAAAAACCATTCTAGGAAATCCAACACTTATTTGATATATTTATATTTAATCTTTAAACTTCATTGTCAAAGAATGATTAAGTTGATCACTTTTGTTGGGAATTTACTTGATGTGATGTTCCTAGTATAAAGATCTTCATGATGTTGTATGGATATATCTGTTTTTAAGTAAGTTCACACCTAAAATAAATTTTTTAAAACAAAATTGCATGAATACTCTATTACATACTACCTCCCAACTCCATGTATTAGTACTTATTTCTGCAGTGGTAATTTTTCTCTCCATATTTTATTAAGTGGAAATTTGTCTATTACTTCAATTTTTATAAAGCCTTGCATCATTTTCTCTTTCTTGTCTTTGTTCTGCATTCTGTGATAGCATCTTTCTTAATTTCAACCTTTATCCTAACCTCTCTGAACCGAATGTTCATTTCTGCATTTGATCTGCAGTCTACATTTAAAAGAATACATTTAGAAGGACAGGTTTGGATATCAGAACTCTATGTATAAGCCACTGGATCTCCCCTCTCACAACTCAATCAATATTTATTAGATTTGCTTTTCATAAATTCTATTTATTATAAAGGTAACATGGATTATTATAAAATACCTATATTTAACAGGGAATTATAAATCTCATATGCCTTAATTATCAAACTGAAGCCAGAGGCTGAAAGGTTTAATAAGAGTTTGTAGTAAGAGTTTGATGGCCACTGAGAGAATAAATTATTATTGACACAATTTATTCGGAAGCCATGGCTTAAAGATAGCTGTTCACATTTGTCAGATAAAAGCAAAAGCTGGGGGGGGGGGTTGTAAATTCCTAAAGATAAAAACCTTAATTCATGTTACAGTGATAACCCCATGATATCAAATTTATGTTTACTCTGCATATTATTTTCATGAAAGTGACCAGTCTAAATTGTTTGTATGAAGATATTTTGGTATGTCTTGATATTACAGGTAGAATGTTATTTTAGACACAGGTAGTATAGAAGACTAACTATCCCAAATGATCCTTCTAATTCCAACAACTAAAATGCTAGATTAAAATACATTTTAAAAAGTATTGCTTGAAATGTCATAAAAATATATGCTGGAGACTAAAAATGAAGGAAAAGCACATAATTTGGGGATTTCTGCCAAAAAAGTGTGTGCACATATACATTTTGTATAAATATGATTGACATGGAATAGTGGGGGAGAGTATGTGTGGAATGTGACAATAGAAGAGATATTAAAAATAATTTTTTGTTGTGAAGGCACAACAAAACATTGTGAAAAATACTTGTATAGCACATCATTATGTATTGTTCATTACTGCATATGATAAAAGCTGAGAAAAGAGGGAATAAGATAAAAGTTGAGAGAAGATGGTTCTCTGGGCCACTTTATGAGGATAATAATCCCAAATTTCAAATTCTAGTTTTTAGGATTAACTCTGAAAAAAGTTTATAACTATAGCCTGTCCAGGATAAAAGAAAAGCGTATCTAATGCTGTTACTCCATGACTAAAGGCAGTAGCATAATCTGTGAATGGCACAGCACAACTAAAGGATTCTTCTCAGGTGAGATGTATATATGCACACCGATTTAATCACATAGAGGGAATTGGTAACCAATGGAATAACTATCTGGTATCTTCTCATTATTAATTAGGCTTTCTGCTTTTTCAGATTCAAAGCAACTTTACCAGCTAAGCCAGAAATAGAAAATGAGTAGAATAACATTGGAAATCGTTCCATCAAACATGTTCTAAGATCACTACAGCACTGTATTTTTGTGGAGTACTATTAAATGGATGAATTTTAAAACTCATAATATCTAGCTAATTTCCCATTTATAATTAATACTAGAGTTTAACTATAGGAAAAATTTCATGAAAACATTTGCCCATGTAGTACTAATATACAGATACCATTACAATTAAGGATCCATACTTAATTAAACACCAGAGAAGATAAACTAAATATTAAACTTGAAAAATTATTTTTCTTACCAGCGTAAGTCCTGAGTTGTGTCTTGATTTCATTAATTATTTTACTTTTTACAAAAGCATTTTTCAAGTGATCTATATCAGTCTCTATAGACATGAACAGATTTCAAAACACTTTGTAAGGTAACAACCAATTTATGTTACATAGGTATTTTAGTTCTTTTTTAAAAATTTATATCCCTTTGTTGATATCCTCTATTTGATGAGACATTGTCATCATACCTTCATTTTCTTCTTTAGAATGATTTCCTTTAGTTTTAAAAGCACACTTGTAATATGTACTTTGAAGTCTTTGTCAGTTAAGTCCAACACCTGGGATGCTCATAAACAGTTTTTATTGCATGCCTTTTTCTTTGGTGTAGAGCACATTTACTGTTTCTTTGCATGTTAATCATTTTTGCTAAAGATTTGTCAGTTTAGATAGTATATTGTAGCATCTCTAGATACTGATTTCATCAACCTTTATCTGGAGCATGTTATTTTCCTCTCCCTAGTTATTTGCTTAATGATGTGACTAGATAATCCTGCTGAAGTCTCTTTCCTCTCCACTGTGAAGCTGCTATGGTGCTCCTCAAAGGGCGTGAATCATTGCACAGGCACACAGTGCCTTTGGAGGACAGTGGTTTTAGAGGGATTTCTTTGAGTGTCTCTCTCTTATTTCTCTGCTAAAGTATCTGCCTCATTTAGTATCACACTAAAGATCACAGAAAATTGTGTCTAGCGCTGTTACTCCAAGATGAATGACAGTGGCATAATCTCTGAACCATAGAACACAAATAAAGAACTCTGTTGAGATGAGATTATATAAATTTGCCTGGCACCTTCAGCAAATAGAGGGAATGGGTAACCAGTGAAATAATTATCTGCTATATTTCATTTGCCATTACATGCATCAGCTAGCCTTTCTACTTTTGCAAATTAAATGTAACTTTCCAGAAGCAAAAGGTGAGTAGAATAGCTTTGTAAATACCTATAATAAGACTGTTCAAATGTCACTATTGCACTGAATTTTTATGGATTACTTTCTAAATGGATAAGTTTTAAAACAAACAGTATCTTGCTTGTGTTCCATTGATAGCAAATACTAGAATTTAATTATAAGAGGATATTCATGAAGAATTTTACCTATATAATACTAACATATAGGTGCTGTTGTCATTAAAGGCCCATGTTCAATTTAACTCCAGAAATATAAATAAACCATAAATATTAGATTTGAAAAATTCTTTTTCTTACCTGAGTGACTCTTTAATTGTGTCTTCAGTGGCCTCTTTTTTATAACTCTTCCCACAGCATCTGTTAAGAGTTCTTTATCAGTCTCTATAATAAATTAAACAGATTTCAAAATACTTTGTAAGGTAAACACTACCATATGTGTATACGTGCATGTAGCACTAAAATTAGCATTTGTTATTCTAGAAGAGTTATCATATATTGATTGAAGCATCACAAAACATTAGAATTGGAAGAGCTCTTAGTAATCATATAAGTGTCAGTCTTGAGGCTTAGAATATTTAGTGATTCTACTAAGAACACATATCCAGATAATGACAAAACTGATGTACAAACTTATGCCTCATAATTATTAATCAGTGCTTTTTCCATATGGTTCCATCTTTTATGCAAGCTGAAATAATCATAGGGAGTTTATGATAATAATACAATTTTCAAGTTTACTTTTAAAGCACATTTAAAGTATAGGGATACACCCGTTGAGGTGGATTATTCCATAGATCAAGTTGCAAAATGTGGTTATTATGAGGCAAAAATTATTTCACAACTATAGAAATATTTTAATGACATTTTTAGGTTACTTAACTATAAATCAAATAAGCATCCAGTTATGGAAAATAATAACAAGATATTTTGTGCACTAAGAAAAAGTTCCCTCTCAGGTCCCTTCAACATGTAAACCATGTAGCTGAGGAGAAGGGAATAGATAAACTTGTGGAAGTATCAGCATTGAGATCTGGATTTTTTTTGAGTTTTTATGTTGTTTGAAATTTTTGCTTGATTTAGAAAACTAACTAGGTACAATAACATAAAAATACATGAAAGTTATATAGGGGAATTCATATTGAAAGGGGATAATAAAAATAAGTGACTGAGGAACACCTGCTGGCCCTTCGGTTTTGTGGATGAAAATTGGTTCTAACAGAGTGTGCGACTGTAGTTGGAAACCTGTCATGACACTAACACCATACAAAGAGACTACAAAGGAAAATTTTTGTAAAATTTTGTAATGACTATTTCATAAATAGAGGCACATTTAGCTATGACTTCCCATTTTCCCTATGTATGGTGACTTTTGGGACACCTTGTATTAATCCTTCTAATACTTGAAGAGAGGAAATTTTTCCATTTATTCATGTCTTCAATTTCTTTCATCAATGTCTTATACTTTTCAGCACACAGACCTTTCATCTGCTAAGTTAAATTTATTCCTAAGTATTCTATTCATTTTGATGCTATTGTAAATGGAATTGTTTTCTTGATTTCCTTTTTGGATAGTTTTTGTTAGCGTATAGAAACTCAATTGATTTTTGTATATTGATTTTGTAACCTGCAAAGTTAACACTTCTGCAGTGGAGTCTTAAGGGTTTCCTGTATGTAAGATTATGTCATCTTCAAGCAGAGACTAATTTTCTTTCTGATTTGGGCACTTTTCATTTCCTTTTCTTGCCTAATTGTTCTGTCTAGGACTATGTTGAATAGAAGTGGTGACAGCACCCTTGTCTTGCTCCTGATCTTAGAAGAAAAGCTATCAGCTTTTCACCATTGACTATGATGGTAGCTGTGCGTTTATCAGATGTGGCCTTTATTGTGCTGAGGTACATTTCTTCCATATCTAATGCATTGAAAGTTTTTATCATGGCATCTACTGAGATGGTCATATAATTTTTATTCTCTACTCTGTTACTATGGTGTATCACATTTATTGATTTGTATGTTTGGAACCATATTGCATACCAGGGACAAAAAAACCTACTTGATCATGTTGTATAATCCTATTAATATGTTGAATTTGGTGTTGAGTGTTTTTGTTCTTTTCTTATAGTGTCTTTTTTGGCTTTTGTGTGCATGTCATACTGGTCTTGTGAAATATTAATATGTTTTGAAATGTTTCCTCCTTTTCAATTTTTTTGAAGAGTTTAAGAATTGGCATTAATCCTTCTTTATGTGCTTCACAGAATTTACCCTAAAAGCCATCTGGTACTAGGCTTTTCTTTGCTCAGAGGTATTTGATTACTGGTTCAATCTCCTTACTCACCATTGGTATGTTCAGATTTTCTATTTCTCATGATTTAGTCTTGTTTTGTTTATTTATTTTTTTTTAAAAAAAAACTATAGCTTTATTGAACTAAGAAGCCAGGAAGCATATTTGCTCACATAATGGAAAGATCACATTATAAACTTTATATTTGATGATTTTTTTCTCTTGAAACATTTCTCTGATTCACTCTTGGTAGGTTGCATATTTCTAGGAATTTATCCATCCCTTCTAGGTTACCCAACTTGTTGGTATATAATTGTTCATAGTTGACACTCTTATGATTTTTTTGTATTTCTGTGATACCAGTTGTAATTCTACTCTTTCCTCTATAAGGAGTCCAGTCCTCTCTCTCTTTTTCTTAGTCTGGCAAAAGATTGTCAATTTCTTCATCTTTTCAAAAACCACCTCTAAGTTTTGTTGGTCTTCTCAATTGTCTTTTTAGTCTCTATTTAGGTTTGCTACAATCTTTATTCATTTTTTATTTTTTTTACTTCAGCATATTATGGGGGTAGAAATGTTAAGGTTACATATATTGCCCTTACCCCCCACCCTTAGGTCAGAGCTTCAAGCGTGACCATCCCCCCAGACAGTGTGCATCACATTTATTATGTATGTATATACCCATTCCCTCCTCCCCCCCATCTGCCCGACAGCCAATAAATATTATTCCTATATGTCCGCTTAGGTGTTGATCAGTTAATACCAATTTGCTGGTGAGTACATGTGGTGCTTGTTTTTCCATTCTTGGGATACTACACTTAGTAGAATGGGTTCCAGCTCTATCCAGGAAAATATAACAGGTGCTATATCACCATTGTTTCTTATAGCTGAATAGTACTCCATGGTATACATATACCACATTTTATTAATCCACTCATGTATTGATGAGCACTTGGGTTGTTTCCACATCTTTGCAATTGTGAATTGTGCTGCTATAAACATTCAAGTGCAGATGTCTTTTCTATAGAGTGTGTTTTGTTCTTCTGGGTAGATGCCCAGTAATGGGATTGCTGGATCAAATGGTAAATCTACTTGTATTGCATCAAGATATCTCCATATTGCTTTCCACAGAGGATGCACTAGTTTGCAGTCCCACCAGCAGTGTATGAGTCTTCTTATCTCTCTGCATCCACGCCAACATTTATTGTTTTGAAACTTTTTATAAAGGCCATTCTCACTGGAGATAGGTGATGTCGAGATGTTGGTGATAGAGATGTTGAGCATTTTTTCATATGTTTGTTGGCCATTATTCTTTCCTCTTTTGAAAAGTTTCTGTTCATGTCCTTTGCCCACTTTTTGATAGGGTTGTTTGATTTTTTCTTGCTGATTTTCCTGAGTTCTAAATAGATTCTAGTTACCAGCCCCTTATCAGATGTGTAGCATGCAAATATTTTCTCCCATTCTGTAGGTTGTCTGTTTGTTCTTATGACAGTTTCTTTGGCTGTGCAGAAGCTTTTTAGTTTGATCAGGTCCCATTTATTTATTTTTGTTGTTGCTGTGATTGCCTTTGGGGTCTTCTTCATAAATTCTTTGCCTAGGCCAATGTCTAGAAGAGTATTTACAAAGTTTTCCTCTATAATTCTAATAGTTTAATACCTTAGGTTTAAGTCTGTTACCCAGTGTAAGTGAATTTAGTGAAGTCTCAGTATACAAAATCAATGCACACAAATCAGAGGCATTCATATACACCAATAACAGTCAAATTGAGAACCAAATCAAAGACTCAATACCCTTCACAAATAGCAACAAAGAAAATAAAGTATCTAGGAATATATTTAACTAAGGAGGTAAAAGATCTCTACAGGGAGAACTATGAAACACTGAGGAAGGAAATAGCAGAGGGCGTAAATAGATGGAAAACCATACCATGCTCGTGGGGTGGCAGAATCAACATTGTTAAAATGTCTATACTACCCAAAGTGATTTACAGATTTAATGCACTCTCTATTAAAATACCAACATTATTTTTCACAGATATAAAAAAATAATTTTATGCTTTGTATGGAACCAGAGAAGACCCCATATAGCAAAAGCAATTCTAGGCAATAAAAACAAAATGGGAGGTATCAATTTGCCATATTTCAAACTATGCTACAAGGCTGTAGTAATTAAATAAGCTTGGTATTGGCACAAGAACAGGGACATTGACCAGTGGAACAGAACTGAGAACCCAGATATAAAACCATACTCATGTAGCAATCTAATCTTTGACAAAGCCAACAAAAACATACACTGGGGAAAAGAATCCTTATTGAATAAATGGTGCTGGGAAAACTGGATAGCCACATGTAGAAGACTGAAGCAGGATCCACACTTTTCACCTCTACAATCTTTATTATTTAATTCCTTCTGCTAGCATTGGTTTTTTTTTTTTTTTAGTTCCTTGTGGTGTAAAGGTAGGTTGTTTATTTGAGATCTTTCTTTTTTCTTAATGTAAACTTTTATCATTATAAAATTCCCTCTTACCTCTGCTTTTGCTACATCTCATAAGTTTTGGTATGTTGGTTTTCCATTTTCATTTGTCTCAAGATACTTTTTTCCCTTCTTTTTTATGTCTTTTTGACCCATTGGTTGTGCAAGAGTGTATTGTTTAAATTCATATATTTGTGAATATTCCAAAATTTCTCCAGTTACTGATTTCTAGTGCCATACCATCGATATTAAATTTGTAAAGGCTTGCTTTGTGGCCCAACATGTGATCAGTCCTGGAGAATGTTCAATGTACACTTGAGAAGAATGTATATTATGCTACTAATTGATGGAGTATTTTGTATATGTCTGTTAGGTTTATTTTTCCTACAGTGCTATTCTGCCATTTTCTTATTGATTTATTATCTAGATGATTTATCCATTGTTGAAAGTGGACTATACTCGCCCCTTACAATTATGTATTGCTATCTAGCATTCCCTTCCTCTCTGTTAATGTTTAGTTTATATATTTAGGTGGTCTAATGTTGGATACACATATATTTATAATAATTTTGTCCTCTTAATGAGTTGATAATTTCTCATTATATAGTAAACTTTTTTTGTCTTCTATAAATACAGCCATCTCTGCTCATTGTTTAGTTATCATTTTCATGGAATATTTTTCCATATTTTACTTTCAACCTGTGTATGACCACAAGGCTACAACTGTCACCATTTTCTTACTCCGGCATGTCTCTGTTGCCACTCACCTTTTTGTATTGTTATTGTGAAATAAATTCCATATACTCCTATTATATGTTGTAGGCCCAACAATAAATTTATGTACTTTTTATACTATTGTCTTTTAAATAAATTAAGCAGAAAGGAAATAAAATATGCATTCATACAGTCTTTTGGAATTACATGATTCCCTTAACTCATGCTCTTTGAGGACATAATCGAATTACTGAGTGAGGTCAATTGCTTTCAGCCTGAAGAAACTTTTTAAAATATTTCTTGAAAAGCAGTTCTGCTAGCAACAAATTCTCTCTTTTTCTATTTATTGAGGAATCTTTTCATTTTGCCTTCCTTTCTGAAAAATAATTTTGCCTAACATAAGACTCTTTGTTGACAGTCTTTTTTCTTTCAGCACTTTGAATATGTCATCATACTTCTGGTCTCCACAGTATGATGCTAAGCCAGGGGTTAATCTTACTGGGGTTCACTTTTCCATAATGAATTGTTTTTATATTGCGGCTTTTAAGATTTTCTTTTTGTCTTTAAACATTTTTACTATGGCTTCTTTGTGTTTATTCTACCTGGAATTTTATTGAGCTTACATGTGTAGATTAATGTGTTTCCTCAAATATTTTTCAAAGATTTTAGCTATTATTTCTTAAAATATACTTTCTGCTCTTTTCTCTATTCTCTGTCTACTATTCTCATTACATTTGCTTATTCTTTCTTCTGACCGTTGAAAGCTACTATTGAGCCCATGTACAGTGAAATTTTCCTTGTATTTATTGTACTTTTCAATTCTAGAATTTTCATTTGGCCCTTTTAAAAATTATTTCTCTTTTTGGATATTCTTTATTTAATTAGACCTTGTCCTCATACCTTCTTTAATGATGTTTTCCTTTAATGATGTTTGAATATATAAATAAATGTTTTGTAGTTTGTCTTTTAAGTCCAACATCTGACACTTTCATGAGAATGTTTTGTTGCCTGCCTTTTTCCCATGTATAGGTAACACTACTGTTTCTTTGTATGCCTCATAATCTTTTGCTAAGCACTACACATTTTAGAGACTATTTTATAGCAACTCCAGATACCAATTTCTTCCCCTGCTCATGGGAGCTTGTTGTTTTATTTATTACTTATTTGATTAATGACATGGCTGGGTTATCTTATCAAAGAGTCTTTCTCCTGTGGTGCAAAGCCTCTAGTGTTGCTGCTCTGAAAAAACAGCTTTAGTCATGGAAAGTTACTTTCATACCACAATGGCTTTATCAGGTTTATTTTCAAATTTCTCCACTTATTTTTCTGTTAAGCTGTCTACCTCTGTGGGCATTCACTAGAAATCAAAGAAGTGGTGTGTCTATAACACTGTTACTTCTGGACTCAATATATAAATGTGTTATCTGAAATATAACATCTCTAAAGCAACCTGCTAGAGCTGTGATGTTATAAATTTGCCTGACCCTTTAATTATATAGAGGTAATTGGTTACCATGAAATAACTATTATATTCCTCTTTTTATCACATTCATCAACTAGCATTTATGCTTTTGCAAATTCAAAACAAATTTCCTATCTAAGCAAGAAAAATGAAAGTACATAGTACTGAACAAACAAGCTTTTATAAAATCACTATAACACTGGATTTTTATATACTTCTAAGTGCATGAGTTCTTACACTAGTAATGTATTCTAATTTTTGATTGATAGTAAATACTAGAGCTTAACTAATTATAGGAGGGTATTCATGGAGAATTTTACCTATGTAATTCTAACTTATAGGTTAGACTATTGTCAACCTATAACTTAGAATTACATACTAAAGGTCCATGCTTAATTTAACTCCAAGAATATCAAAAAACTACAAATATTAGATTTTCTTACCTGGGTGTCTCTTTAATTGTGTCTTGATTGACCCCTTTATTATACCTGCTCCAATAACATTTGGCAAGACTTCTTTATCAGTCTCTATAGAAGTAAAACAGATTTGAACATACTTCGTAAGTAAACATTACCTTATGTTTGTGTGAGTGTGCATGTGTGTGTACTGCTAATTTTCATTAATAGTAAATACTAGAGTTTAACTAATTATAGGAATATATTCATGAAGAATTTTACCCACGTAATTCTGACATATAGTACAGTTGTCATTAAAGATCCATACTTAATTTGACTCGAGGAATATTGATAAACTATAAATGCTTCCTTACATGGGTGACTCTTTAATCGTGTCTTGATTGGCCCCTTTATTATACCTGTTCCAATAGCATTTGACAAGACTTCTCTATCAGTCTCTACAGGAGTAAAACAGATTTCAATATACTTTGTAAGTAAACATTACCACACATATATATGAGTGTGCATGTGTGTGTAGTATTAATACTTAGTATTTGTTATTATAGAAGAACAGTTATAAAATAATGTCTGGATTGCAGAGTCAGCAAACCTTAGAATTGGAAGGGCCATTGGCAGTCATAAAAGCCTCATTATATTGATATATTGAAGTTCAGAGATTTTTCATGATTTTAACAAGAACACATGTCCAGATAGTGACAAACTGACATCAAAAACTCACGTACATAGCAGCACAATTCATAATTGCAAGGCTGTGGAAACAGCCCAAGTGCCTATCAATCCAAGAATGGATTAATAAAATGTGGTATATGTATACCATGGAGTACTATTCAGCTCTAAGAAACAACGGTGATATAGCACATCTTATATTTTCCTGGTTAGAGCTGGAACCCATACTACTAAGCGAAGTGTCCCAAGAATGGAAAAACAAGCACCACATATACTCACCAGCAAACTAGTATTAACTGAGCAGCACCTAAATGGACACATAGGTACTACAGTAATAGGCTACTGGGCAGGTGGGGGGGGTGGGTATATACATACATAATGAGTGAGATGTGCACCATCTGGGGGATGGTCATGCTGGAAACTCAGACTTGTGGGGGGAGGGGGGAAAGGGAATTTATTGAAACCTTAAAATCTGTACCCCCATAATATGCCCCCAAAAAATTTAAAAAAAAAAACCAACCAACTTTAGTGGAGAAAAGGCAGACAAGTGAACAAAGAAAAGGATAATACATTGGATTTCAATACACTGTACATGCATTCATGCGCTTGATATGTGATTCTGTATTTTACAAATGCAAGAATTCTATAAAAAGACTGAATGTTTCCATTCTAAAAACAAAAAAACTCATGTACAACTATATAATTACTTAACCAATAATTTTTCCATCCATTGCTACCTCTTATGCAGACTGAAATTATCCTGAGGAGTTCATTATGATAATATAACTTTCATTTTTACACTAATAGCACATTCTACTGTGGGATGTACCTGTAGAGGTGAAACATAACATTTTAGGTCAATTTGTGAATCCAGGTCTCTACAGTCGCAGAAAGGCAAAAATTGTTTCATTAGTTCAGAAAAATTTATGTCATTTTTGAGGTTATGGAACTGTAAATCAAGTATGTATCAATGATATAGAAGAATAATAAGATATTTTGTGTAGTATGAAAAAATACCTCGCTTGTCTTATCAGTTTGTAGACTTTGTAGCTGGAAAGGATGAAGCAAGTAAATGTGCAGTAGTATCAGACTGAGATTGCATTCCTATCCACTTAGTTTTTATGTGATTTGAAGTTTTTGCTGAATTTTGAAACTAATGATTAGGTCCAATAACAGGAAAAATACATGAAAGTTATTAAAGGAAAATTGACATTGAAAAGGGGACAATTGGGATGGGTGACTTGGGTCAGTTAATGGACTCAATATTTCGTGAGTAAAAGTTGGTTGTAGCAGAACATATAACAGAAGTTAGAAACCTGAAATGACCCAGATGGCATGGAGTGAAGTTTTACTTTGAAGAAATGGCTAAATTCATGAATAAATGTTCAATATTTCAGTGTAACATTTGCATCCCAAATATACTGCCACTGAAATCTAAATTGAAATATAGATCAGTTGAGGCATCATTATAAAAATAAATCAAGACATAAGATTGGGCAGAACATGTTTTCCATAAGAACATGGCTATATTTTGTGAAAGTAAATAGATCCATAGCAGCACAAAACTGGAGAATATTAGCAGACATGTTTTATCCTCTCTGGTTCTTACTCCAACTTGTATATATGTAAGAAGAAATGGTTCATTTCAAATGAGCATGCAAAGATTCTTAGATAAATAAGGAGGCAATGAGAGGAGAGCATTTTAAGGCAGATAAGGTTGAGCATTAGGAATAGAAAGGTATGTGCTAGATAAATTTATGATCTAGTAAGATTCAAAATTTTCCTCCCACACAATATCCTTTCATTGCTTTCTTTTGTAATCCTAGCTTGCTTGAAATTCACTGACATAGTTTTACAAAATATATAACAGACCATACTTACTTAAAGTTCTTAAGATGCTTTTGTAAGATGCTCATGTATTTGTATAGCTATCAACATAGTCAATTTTAGGTTCTACTTGAGATTAAACTAATCAAATTCCAGCAAGGTACAGAAACATTAATCTTACATAGTGTTATTCCCTCTTCAACATTTTTGCACTACTGTTGTACATATTGCAACTATATATGTTAAATACATTGTTATAATTGTAGGTATAATTATTTACATAAATAAGCTGATTAAGAAGAGCAAGTACATATATATAGTATTTGCTATACTAATCTTGTATTACATTGCATTATGAAATATATTATATTTCTATATCTTATGGGCCTGAAGATATATATTATTTTATACAACTGCTTTTTAAGAGAAGAAATGAGATGTAACATGCATTTACACAACAATTTGTAATTACAGAATTACTTTTGCCAGTGCTCTTTCTTGTGTGGATTCTAATTACTGTGCTAGGTCACTTGATTTCAGCCAGAAGAATGTTATTAGTATTTCTTATAAAGCGGGCTGCCTAGCAATTGATTCTCTAAATTTTTATTTAGTTGAGATTACCTTTATTTTATCTTCATTTTTAAAAGATAGTTTTGTTCAATGTAAGACTCTTGATTGACTATTTTTTCTTTCAACACTTTGAATGCCTTGAGCCTCTAGAAGTCCAGTGCACCACCATTGCACAACAGAGCCACCTTCTTTCAACACTTTGACTATGCCATCCCATTACCATCTGGATTTCATAGTTTCCAATGTTAACTTAGGTGTTTAACTTACTGGTCTTCCCTTTTTTACATGATGACTTGTTTTTCTCTTTCTGCTTTAAAGATTTTCTCTTTGTCTTTCTCTTTCAACATTTTAAATATGATGTGTCTGCTTGTGGATTTCTTTGTGTTTATTATACTTGGTTTCATTAAGTTTGCATATATAGATTAATATACATTAAATATTATTTTAGCTATTATATCTTCAAAAATTCTTTTGCTCTTTTCTCTCTCTGCTCACCTCCTAGTATTGCCATTCCTGTAATAGTTCTGATTCTTTCTTCTGACAGTTTAAATCTAATATTGAGCCACTCTAGTGAATTTTTCCTTGCAGTTATAACTTTTGAAGTCCAGAATTCCCATTTATTCCCTTCTACAATAATTTTTGTTGATATTCATCAGAAAGATTATTAACTGAATTGTATCTTCCCATAATTCATATTTTGAAGCCCTAACATCCAATGTGAATGTATTTGGACGAAGGGACTTTAAGGAGGTCATTAATGTTACATGAGGTTTTAAGGGTGGAGCCCTTTTCTGATACCGTGTTTCCCTGAAAATCAGACAGGGTCTTATATTTATTTTTCCTCAAGAAGACAACCTAGGGCTTATTTTCAGGGGATGTTTTAATTTTTTTTAAGTACAACAATCTACATTTATTCAAATATAGTTAAGTTGTCTTCTTCTGGAACATCATCATAACTCTCCAAACCCCAAATTCCACCCTGAATTTCTTCTGACTCTATTTCCTTTAGAACCATTGGCCCCAATCTCTCATGTCGAGCAATAGAGCTCTCATGGGGCAGATGAGAAGAGCTGCTCATCTTCTTTACCGCTCCGTGAAAATGCATGGGTTGTACAGATACGCTGCATAGCCATGCCCATCACTAGGTCTTATTTTCGGGGTAGGGTTTATATTGCACAAATGCTTAGAAATCCTGCTAGGGCTTATTTTATGGGTAGGTCTTATTTTCGGGGAAACACAGTATTACTGGTATCCCTAAAAAGGGAAGACACAAGACAATGCTTGCTTATGTTGTCTCTCTTCCTCCCTCCCTCTCTCCTTTCCATCCTACCACTCCACATCTCCACTCACAGATGAGAGGTCATGTGAGCGGGCAGCTGTCTGCAAGCCAGGAAGAGAGGCATCACAAGAAATCTTGACTATACTTTAACCTTGGATTTCCAGCCTTCAGAACTATGAGAAAAGAACTTTCTGTTGAGGCATTCCGTGTAATTTTTAAAAATGACAACCTGAGCGGGTAATACAGACATTGTCATCATACGTTCCTTTTATGCTTTAAGCATGGTTTCCTTTAATTCAATGAACATATTTATAATAATTGCTTTGTAGTGTTTGACTGCTAGGTGTAACACCTGGGGCTCCCACAAACGTTTTTCTGTTGCCTCCTTTTTTTCCCCTATGTTTGGGTCATACTTTACTGTTTCTTTGAATGACTCATAATTTTAAACTAAAAACTAGGCATTTTATATAATATAGCAAATCTAGATACTGATTTTACCTGTCCTCCTTCAGGGCTTTTTGTTGTTTGATTATTTATTAATTTTTGTGATCATTTTAATTAAGTCTATTTCCTCCAAAGTGAAAAGCCTCCAAGAGCACAGCCTTGGACATGAATACTGCCACCTTTAAATGATAGTGATTTCAGGAGGGCTCTCTTCAACTGCCTCTTTCCCTTATTTCTCTGTTAAACTCTCTGTCCCTTTTGAAAAAGTATGCCTAATACTTAGTCCAGAAGCAAATTTAGTCATATAATCATTGAACTATATAACAAAACTAACTGTATTGCAGCTGAGCTATCATAAATTTACTTGTTATTTTTTATCAATGGAGGGAATAGGTAACCAATGAAATAATTATATTATATTATATTATATTCTTATCACATCCATCAGCTAGCCTTTTTGCTTTTTCAGATTCAAAGCAACTTTCCTTTCTAATACAGACATATAAAATGATAAAAATAGCATTTGAAATAGTTGTACCAAGCATATTTTTAGGTTAAAACAGCATTTTATTTTTATGGATTACTTTCTGAATAAATGAGTTCTAAAGATAATAATATCTAGCTAATGTTCCATTGATAATAAGTACTAGAGTTCTCCAAATTACTAGAGGAAACTCATAAAAATATTTGCCAATGTAGTAACAACTAATAGGTACAGCTGTCATCAAAGATTTATATTTAATTTAAATGCAGAGAAGCTAAATAAATCATGAATACTAGACTTGATTCTTGTTCTTACCTGTGTGACTCTTTAATTGTGTCTTGATTGAACCCATTATATTTTCTCGATTAGCTTCTATCAAGCGTTTTATGTCAGTCTCTGTAAATATAAAACAGATTTTCAAATCTTTGAAAGGTAAATTGAAACATATATCTGTGTTTGCTTACTGGTATGTTCACATAGATGGATAGTATAATAACAACTTAATTAGCATTGATTATTTAAAAAGAAAAATTATTTTAAAAGGTCTAGGTTGCAGAATCACAAAACCTTAGAGATGAAAGAAATCAGATAAGCCTTATTTTATTGAAGCATTGAGAAGTTTAGTGATTTAGTTTCATGAAACCAGATATCCAAGTAATGAGAAAACTGATACAGAAATCGATGTCTCATTCTTTAACCAGTGCTTTTTCTATACATTGGAAACTCTCTTATGCAAACTAAAATAATCCTAGATGTTTATGATAAAATGTAATTTTCAAGTTTATATTAACAAGCACATTCATTCTGTATGGATATACCTGGTGATGTGGCATATAATTTTATTCACAGGTCAACTTGTGACCCATTTTCTCTGATTTTTCCAAGAATATTTTAGCTACTTTTTAGGTTATATAGGTGTAAATTAAGTGGCATTAGGGATGGAAAAGAATAACAATAATCTTGTGGACTGAGATAAAATACACTCTCAAGTCCATTTAGAAAGTAGACTTTGTAGTCTACATTTCTATACCAGAGAAGGGGAAATGTGGTAGATTTGCATTAGGACCAACATAGGATTAGATTTCTTTCCTCTTGAGTTTTTATGCAATTTGAACTTTTTGCTTGATTTTGAAACTACTACTAGGTCCAATGACAGAAAAATTAAAATCAAAGTTAATAAAGGGGAATTCACATTAAAGATTAGGTAATCAGGATTGGTGAATCCATAATAGGTCATCTATTTGGCCTCAAGTTTTCTGGTGAAATTTGGATTTGGCAAAGCATGTAACTATAGTTGGAAACCTGAAGTGATCCAGACAACATAGGATGGAAGTTTTGCTTTGGAGAAACAGCTGAGTCCATGAATAAAGTTTAAGGCTACATCCCATATGTACCACCACTACAATTTGTATAGAGCTAGGGACCATTTGGGGTATCATCACCAAAATAAACAAAGATGCATAAGATTGGCAAAATAAGTTATTAATAACTCATTATAAACATTTTGTGAACCTAATGAGCTATAGTAAAAAAAAAAAAAAAACCAAAACCTGGGAAACATTAGCATATATATTTAAGTTCTCTGATCTTCTCCTACAGACATAAGTAAGAAAGACTCATTAATTTGAATTAAGAAATCAAAAGGATTTTAGATAAGCAGAGGGACAATAAGAAGAAGACTTTAGGACAATGTTAAACACTAGGAGTACAAAGCTATGTGCTGAACAAATTATAATATAGTAAGAGTAAATTTTCTACATTCACATTATCATCCAATTGCTTTACATTTTTAAAAATCTTATCCTGCTTAGAGTTCCTGAGTGATCTTAAATATATATATATTATACCACACAATTTTTCCTTATAAGGTATACAATTCAATGGTTATTAATATATTCACAGAAGTGTGTAACCATCACCTCAGTCAACTCTAGAATTTATTTCAAATTTATACTAATTAAATTCTAGTGAGATACAGAAACATTACTCCTATATGTACACCTTTATTCCCTTATCTCAATTTTTGTGCTATTGTTAAACATACATTTGTACATATAAAATACGTTGTAATAGTTGTTATAATTATTTTATGTAACTTTGTGTATGTTAAATAAAGAAAAGATCGAGTATACATTTATAGTATTTGCTATATTAACATTCTTATTTACAGTTTTTGTTTCTTTTCATTTGTTCTTGTGTATTTGAGTTACCATCCAGTGTTGTTTTCTAGCCCAAATACCTCATTTCTCTCATTCATCACCTTTGTACTGCTCTAGTGAAATATATTACGTGTCTATTTGTTATAATTGCAACAATACAATTATAATAATACTTTTATATAATTGTCTTTTAAATATATTAAGAAAAGAAAGGAGATGGAATATACACTTATACAGTCTTTTGGAATTATAACATTTCTTAACCCATGCTCTCTTGGGGGTAATTAAAATTATTGTTGGAAGTAAATTCCTTTCAGACTGGAGAACTTTCTTTAGTATTTATTAGAAAACAATTATGCTAGAAAAGAAATCTCTCAATTTTTATTTATTTAGCAATCTCTCTCTCTTTTTTTGCCAGAGACATTGCTTTGTTCACATGATCACAGCTTACTGCAACCTCAAACTTCTGGGCTCAAGCAATCCTCTTGCCACAGCCTCCCAAGTAGCTGGAACTATAGGATTGCACCAACATCCCTGAATAATTTTCAAAATTTATTTTAAAGAGACAAGGTTTCACTATGTTTCCAAGGCTGATCTCAAACTCCTGGCCTCAAGCAATACTCCCACCTTTGTTTCCCAAAGTATGCTTAGTAGCCTTTATATTTCACCTGCCTTTTCTTTAAAAAATGGTTTTTTATTGAGGTAAAATATACATATATAACTTACCATCTTCAAAATTACACCTTCATTTCTGAAAGATAGTTTTCGTAGTTATAAAATTCTTAGTTGGCAGTTGTTTTAGCACTTTAAATATATCAACCCACTGCCTTCTGGACTCCATAGTTTCTAATGCTAAGTCAACTGTTGATCTCACTGGGTTCCTTTTTACATGATGAGTTGTTTCTCCCTTGATGCTTTTTAGATTTTCTCTTTGTCTTTCAACATTTTTACTATAATTAGTTTGGTTGTAGATTTCTTTGTGGTCATTCTACTTAGATTTCATCAAGTGTGGATATGCAGGTTAGTGTTATTCATCAAATATTTTTCAAAGTATTCAGTCATTTTTCTTCAAATATTTTTTCTGATCCTTTCTCTCCCTGCTAGAAATACTCTTCTTCTAGTAGTCCCATTATGTTAGGTTTGCTTATTCTTTCTTCTGACTATTCAAATCTTTTCTTTACCCTTTACTTAATTTTTTCTCAGTTATTGTACCTTTCAATTCCAAATATCAGTTTGGTTTTCTTAAAAAAGTAATTTGTATCACAATGTTGATATTATATACTTAATGAGATACTGTCATTATACCTTCCTTTTCTTCTTTAAGAAAGGCTTTAATTCTTTGAACATATTATAATAACTGCTTTTCAGTAATTATCTGCTAAATCTAACAATCTAGTACTTTCACAAGCAGTTTTTGTTGCCTGCTTTTTCTGTATTTTGGTCAAAATTCACTGTTTCTCTGTATGTCACAAACATTTTTGCTAAAATCTGAGCATATTAGACAATTTAGTTTTAACAAGTATGTATACTATTTTACTCTTCTCCTTTTCAGGGCTTGTTATTTTTGTTTGCTTGTTTTGTGTGTGTGTGTGTGCATGTGTGTGTGTATGAGAGACAGAGAGAGAGAAGCAGAGAGAGACACAGAAAGATTTGGCAGGAGTATTTTACTAAAGTTTCTTTCCTCTACTGTGTAAAGTCTCTTATGTCACTCCTTGAGGGCACCTCCTTGGGCATGCAAACAGTCTCCAATGGATAAAAGTGGTTTTAACAGGATTTTTGTTGAATGTCTCCTTCCATTATATTTAAAGTATCTTTTTCTGGCATCACAAGAATGATCATAGAAGTTTGTCTAACACTGTAACTCCAGGACTAAATTTAGTTGTGTAACTTCTGAAATATATAACTAGCTAAAGAACTTTATTGCAGCTGAGATATTACAAATTTGCCTGGTATCATCATCATATAGGTGGAATTGGTAACCAATAAAATAACTATCTTTTATATTCCTTTTCTTATCACATCCATCAACTAGCCTTTCTGCTTTTGCAAATTCAAAAGAAAAATTTAAAATAAACCTGAAATAGTGAATAGAATAGAATTGGATACACTTCCATAAAACATATTCTAAGATTACTATATCATTGTGTTTTTTTACAGATTACATTCTAAATTAATGAGTTCAAAAACTAATAAAATAAAGCTAATTTTATATTGCTAGTTAAAACTAGAGTACAACAAATTATCAAGGGAAGTTCATGAAAATTTTGCCTATGTAATAACTTATAGGTACAATTGTCATTAAAAGTCTGCACTTAAACTCCAGAAAATATAAACTAACCAGAAATACTAAATTTGTAAAATTATTATTTTTACCAGTGAGATTCTTTGATTGTATCTTGAATTCATCCTTTATTATACCTCTTCCAACTGTATCTGTCAATTGTTCTATATTCATCCCTATAGAGATACACAGATATCAAATTACTGAATGGCAATCATTTACATACAAATGTGAATGCGTGTGTGGATGTATGTGTGGTACTAACTTAAAACATGCATATTTATACAAGAAGAGTTATAATGAAATACCTAGATTGAATAATAACAAAATTTGAAAATGGAAAGGCTGTTAGCAATTATATAAACCACATTTCGTTTAGGCTTAGATATGTTTAGGGAATTGACCAAGACCATATATCTAGGAAAAGGTAAAACTGATGCACAACTTGATGCTGCATTAATTCCTTAACCAGTGGGTTTTCTATACAATGCCATCTCTTAGGGACATTGAAATCATCCTACACATATTATGATAATAATATTGTCAAGTTTACATTAAAACACACTCATTCCGTAGGTATTACCACGTGTGGTGAAACTTAACATATTTTCCCACAGGTCAAGCTGCAAACCATGGTCTCATTAGTCACAGAAACCCACCATAAGGCAGAAATTCCTTGACTCATTCCGGAAATATTTCCCTTATCTTTTTATGTTATATAATCTGTAAATCATGTAGGCATCAGTGATGAAAAGTATAATAAGATATGTATTGGACTGAAAAAAGTGCCTTAAGAGATCCCTTTAGCGTATAGTAAGGAGGAAATGGTTAAATTCGTAGCAGTGCAGGACCCTTATTGGATCCCTTTCCATTTGAGTTATTATGTAATTTGATATTTTTGCTGGGATTAGAAATCACTAACTGTGTTCAATGAGATGAAATATACATGAAATTTGTTAAAAAGAAAATCATATGGAAAAGGTGATAATAAGGATTGGTGACATAAGGTTAACATTGGGCCTAACATTTTTGGGGTGGAATTGGCTCTAGCAGAGCATGTAACTGTGCTTGGAAACTTCATTATCCTGACATTATAAAGTAGAAGGTTGTGGGTTTTTTAAAGTGAGTGAACTCATGGGTAAATTGAAATGGTTGTGTTATAATCCTGGCAGATCAAATAGCACCACTGTATTATGTACTGAGCATTGCATCATTACCAAAGTAAGAGATGTGTGAGATTGGGCAGAATAAGTTTTCAATAATTAAGTAAAAATCATAAGAGATACAGCAACTCAAATCTGGAAACAGATATACTTAGGACCCTGGTTCTTTCTCTAATTGATACACACACACACACACACACACACACACACACACACACAAGGAAGGAATCATTCATTTGAAACAAGCAAGCAAATAATACTGACATAAGTAGGGAGGAAATGAGAAGATAATTTGAGGGAAGATTGGGATAAGTACTAGAAATTAAAAGGTATATGCTGGAAAAACTTATACTCTAGTATAAGTCACAATTTTCTTCCTTCAGAATATACTTATATTGCTTTAAATTTTTTGGAAAGTCTTTTTCTGCTTGAAGTTCACTGAGCTATTTTTAAAAAGATGAAATTATTATATAATTTGTACATTTAAAACATCAAATTCTATGATTATATTAAACAGTTCTGTAACCATCCACAATTTTAGAATGTACTTCAGATTTATACTATGAATAATTAAATCTAGCAAAATATAGAAAAGTTATCCCTATAGAAATCTAATCCCTTTTCCTCATTTTTGTGCTATTGCTATACATATTACATCTATAAATTTAAAGATATTGTTATAATTTGTTATAGTTACTTCTTTATGTAACTTTATGCTTTTTAAAGAAGCTAAGAAAGAAGTATATATTTACAATTCATGGTTCTATTCATTTGTTCCTACAGATTCAGGTTACCATATCTTTTCATTTTATCTTTTTATTGATACATAATATTTGTACATATTTATGGGGTGCATGTGATATTTTGTTTGATGCATAGTATATGTAATGATTAAGTCAATTTATTTAGGATATCCATCACATCAAGCATTTATCATTTTTATGTGTTGGGAACATTTGCAGGCCTCCGTTCTAGCTTTTTGAAATATAAGGTACATTATGGTTAAATATAGTCATCCAACTCTGTTATTGAACATTTGAACTTATTCTGTTTATTTGTACCTATTAAGCAATCTCTCTTTAATCTCCCACTTCTTAATTTCTTCATTGATCCAATGGTCATTCAGGAGTACGCTGTTTAATTTCCATGCATTTTTACAGCTTCCGAAGTTCCTCTTATTATTGATTTTTAGTTTTATACCATTTTGGTCTGAGAAAATACTTGATATGATTTCAATTTTTAAAAATTTGTTAAGACTTATCTTGTGGCCTAATATATGGTCTATCCTGGAGAATTATCTGTATGCCGATGAGAAGAATGTGTATTCTGTGGCTATTGGATAAAATGTTCTGTAAATGTCTATTAGGTCTATTTGGTCTAAAATGCTGTTTAAATCCAATGTTTCTTTGTTGATTTTGTATTTGGATTATCTGTCTAATGCTGAGAGTGTGGTGTTGAAGTCTTCAACTATTATTGTATTGGAGTCTATCTCTCCCTTTAGATCTAATAATATTTCCTTTATATATCTGAGTGCTCTGGTGTTGAGTACGTACATGTTTAGAATTATTATATTCTCTTTCTGAATGTCTTTCCTTCTCTTTTACTATTTTTGACTAAATGTCTATTTTATTAATATCTGAATCCTGCTCATTCTGATTTCTATTTGTGTGAAATATTTTTTCTGCTCCTATATTGTCAGTCTGTATGTGTCTCTACAGGTGGAGTTTTAGGCAGCATATAGTTGGGTCACTTTTTATTTTAAATCCATTCAGCCAGTCTATATCTTTAGTGGAAAATTTTATCCATTTATACTCAAGGTTATTATTGATACATGAGGACTCGTTCCTGTCATTTTGTTGTATTGTTGTTTTGTATATTCTTTATTCCTTTCTTTCTCTATTATTGCCTATCATTGCAATTTGATGGTTTTCTGTAGTAGTACCATTTGAGTTCTTTCTCTTCATCGTTTGTGTGCTTGCATTTCCAGTAAGTTTTATACTTTTGCGTGTTTCCATGATGATAGATATTGTCCTTTCACTTCTTGGTGTAGTATTCTATTTAGCATTTCTTGTAAGATCAGTTTAGTAGTGATTAATTCTCTCAATTTGGCTTGGCTTCAAGATATTTCTCTTTCATTTATGACAGATAACTTTGCTGGGTTCAGTATTCTTGGTTGACAAGTTGTTGTGTTTTTGTTATTATTGTTTTGTTTTTTCTTTTTAATATCAGCCCTTTGAATGTGTCATCTTATTTTCTCCTAGCCTATAAGGTTTATGTTGAGAAGTCCACTGTTAGTCTGATGGCAGGGGGTTCCTTATCTGTGACTTCACACTTTTCTCTTGCTGTTTTGAATTCTCTGTTTTTGATTTTTGACAGTTTGACTATAATGTACTTTGGAGAATATCCACCATCTGGAAAACTCAAATTTCAATATTTGGTTCTTTATGGGGTCCCATACATCATATAGGCTTTCCTCATTATTTTTTATTATTATTATTTTTTTGTCTGTGTAATTTCAAAAGGTCTCTCTTCAAGTTCTGAAATTCTTTCTTCTGGGTGGTCTAGATTATTGTTAAAGCTCTTAGTTGTACTTTTTATCTCATTCACTGAATCCTTAGTTCCAGAATTTGTTTGGTTTTCTTATATCTCTTTGGTGAATTTCTCATTCATATTCTGAATTGTTTTTCTGATTGATCTGTATTGTTTATCTGTGTTCTCACATCTCACTGAGCTTCTTTAATATTATTTTGAAACCTTTTTTATGCATTCTATGAATTTCTTTTTCAAAGAAAACTGTTGCTGGAGAATTATTGTGGTCCTTTGGAGATGTTACATTTCCTTGCTTTTTCATGTTTCTTGTGTCCTCACTTTGATATCTGTGCATCTGATATAAGTCACTTCTCCCAATTTTTTGGAGTGGCTTTCCTAGAGGAAGACTCTTTTCCAAAGATGTATCTATGGTGTTGGCTGAGTATGGCACTTTAGCTTTGATTCTAGGTGTGTGTAGTATAGTCTCTGTATGATTTCTTCAGCTGTAAGCAGTATCAGTGATGTCTGTAATTTAGGTTGCAATTGTTAGTGGAAGCTGTGGGGAGGCTTTGCAGGGAATGAGGATGCCAAGTGGGCTCCTTGGGCCCTATTGGTGGCAGCAGTGAGCCAAGCATGTCTTTCTTTGGGCCCCTGGGCAACATATGCAGGCACTGGTGTTAGTGGGTCCTGGCAGGCTTATTCCTGAGCCTCCTGGTGGCTTGCTCAAGTGCTGGCTAGGGCAATGGTGGGCCACACACATAGGTTAGTCCTTGGGAACCAGGGCACCATGCGTGGCAGAGGAAATGGCAGTAACAGTGGAAGTACAATTCATAGGCTCCCAGGTAGCATGCATTGGTGTTAATGGTGGCTGAGACTGGCTGGGCAGGCTAGTCCCCAGGCCCCAGGTATTGTGTGGTGGTTACAGTGGTGGTGGCAGCAGGCTGAGTGGACCTCAGCCCCTGGGAGGAGTGCATACATGCCAATAGTGATGGATGGGGAGGGTGATACCTTGGCCTCCACATGATGTTTGGTGCTAGTGATAGAGCCTGTTATTAGGCCCCCTTGTGGTGTTCACATATGCCCATGGTGACCAACAGGGACAGGCAACACACAGGCCCCTAGATGCATCTTCAGGCATAGTGGGTGCAATGCCAGGCCAGGCAGGCCTGTCCTCAGGTCCACTGGAGGTACACAAGGGCCTATGTTGTGGAGGGCAGGGTAGGCAATCCCAAGGTCCCTGAGCAGTATGCCTAGTTGGCAGCAGCAGTGGCAGCAGTCAGTGGGGAAACCTGTTTTCAGGGCATATACAACTGCACAGTGGCCCTATTGCAGGGTGGGGTGGAGTTTCTGTCAGCAGTAGTGGCCCCAGACAGGTGGTTCTCAGGCTCTGGTAAGCACACACTTTGGCCTCTGGTGGTGGTAGTGGGTGGGGAGAGCTTGTTTTCAGGGTACGTGCAAGTGCACAGCATCCCTATTGCTGGTGAAAGCAGGGTTGCTGTCAGTTACAGCAGCCCCAGGAAGGTTACTTTCACACTCTGGAGAATATATTCTTTTGTCCCAGGGGCAACCTCCCCAGTGCACTGTACCACCCTTTACCTGGGGTGTTGAACATTGTGTGGGGTAGAGTGCTGGGGACCCTATCACACTACTGGGTCCAACCAGCAATGCACCACTACAGTCCTCTTGGTGAATGTGGGAGTATGTCAATGGAGCTCTAGGCATGTGGAGTTGTGGGAGGTGTTGGATTCCAGGGTAAGATTCAGTCTGGTGGAAGCAAGGCTCTAAAAATGGTACCATGTTATAGCTGCTTGGGTCTTAGGGTATGTGTGTGACCCAGCATGAGCTCCCTGTCATGGAGCAATGACATTGCTCAGACTCAAGAGAGCTCCCTATACTACTCTCAGGGCCTGCAGGGGTCAAAGGGCTGTCACATGGCTAAGACTGCAGGAGTCTACAATGGGTTTGTGGTATCTGCAATTAGGTATCTCTCACTTACCCTTTTCCCACACTTTGGAGCCTTTCTGGCCTCCCATTTTATCCTAGCAAAGCTGGCATCCTTACTTCCCTTTCCTTCCATACCTCAGGCATTTCCTGACACTTTTCTGATAAATTCTAGTGTTCTCTCTTATATAATCTATTCGAAGTATGATTATACACTTCCTATTTTGGTTCTTCTTTGTGGAGAAGGTGAATAGCAAATGCCTCTAGTTAGCCATCTTGGAGCTCTTGTCACTTTCTTATTCCAATACATCCCTTCCAACAATCTCCTTTGTGGTGCTATGGTGGAATATATTACATGTCTGTATTTTAAAGTCCCCAAAATACAATTATATAATTGCTTTTTAAATCGGTAAGAGCAAAGAGGAGATGGAATACGCATGTATGTGGTCTTTCAGAATTACAGAATTCATTTAACCCATGCTCATTTTATGGGATTCAAATTAGTGTGAGAAGTAAGTTGTTTTCAGCTTGAGAAATTTTGTATTTGGGGGGAAGTAGTTCTGCAAGCAGCGAATTCTCTCATTTTTTATTTATTTAGGAATATCTTCATTTTACTTCCATGTTTGAAAAATAGTTTTTCTGGATATAAGATTCTTAGTTGACGGATCTTTATTTAGCACGTGGAATATGCTATCCCACTGCCTTCTAGCCTTAATAGTTCCTAATGGTAAGTCAGCTTTTAATCTTAGTGGGGTTCCCTTTTATATGATACATTGTTTTTCTCTTGCTGCTTTTAAGCTTTTCTCTTTTCCTTTCCAATATTTTTGCTAAGATAGGTGTGGCTGTGTATTTGCTTTTATTCTATTTAGATTTCATTGAGCTTGAATGTGTAAACTCATATTTATCAATATTTTTCAATGTTTTCAGCTATTATTTCCTCATATATTTTTTCTATTCCTTTATTTCTCTTTGCTTTTTCTAATGTTTCTTATACTCTAGTTTGCAGATTCTTTCTTCTGATATTTAAAATGTACTTGTATTCCAATGTACTTTTCCTTACAGTTTTTTTACTATTCAACAACATAATTTCCATGTGGTCCTTTCTAAAAATCTTTTATATTTCTTTGTAGATATTTTCTATTTAATGAGACATTGTCATCATACATTCCTTTTCTTTTTTAAGAATGGTTTCCTTTACTTCCTTATAATGATTGCTTTGTAAGAATTGTCTGCTAAGTCTAACATCTAGGGTTTTCACAAGCGGTTTGTATTGACTGATTTTTTCTGTCTATGCATTATACTTTACTGTTTCTTGGAATAACTCCTAATTTTACGCTCATAACTGGACATTTTAGATATATAATGTATCAACTCTGGATAATAATTTTCTCTTCCTCCAGTGGCATGTTGTGGTTGTTTGCTTGTTTGTTTAGTGATTTGGAAGATTATTTTATTCAAGTCTGTTTCCCCTGCAATGTGGAGTTTCTAATGTTGTTCATTCAAGAGAACAACCTAGGGTATGCGCACAATCACCTCTGGATGACAGTGGTATTGAAGGGTCTCTATCTGAGTGTCTCCCTTATTTCTATATTAAGCTGTCTGTGTCTTCTGGTATCATACCAGAGATCAAAGAAAGGTTGGTCTAACATTGTTATTCCTGCATTAAAGCAGGATACAATCTCTGAACTATATTACACAATGAAAGGACTCTAGTATAGATACGGAATCATTATTATGCCTGACATTTTAAAAACAGAGAAAATTCGTAGCTAATAAGATAACTGTTATTATTCTTTACTTATTATATCCATCATCTAGCCATTTTGCTTTTTGCAAATTCAAAGTATTTAATAACTTTATATTTAAACAGGAAATATAAAGTGACTAAAATAACATTGGACATACTTTTCCCAAGAATTCATGAGGATCTTTGCCCATGTTATAATAATATATAAATATTGTTGTTATTAAACATATACACTTCAATTTTTAAAAAGAAAAATAAATGAGAAATATTATACTTGAAAATTTATTCTTACCAAGGAGATTCTTTATTTGTGTCTTAAATTCAGGCTTTAATAAATGTCTTCCAGAAGCATCTTTCAAGAGTTCTATATCAGTCTCTATAGAAATAAGTAGATTTTACAACACTTTGTAAAGTAATTCTTATAAAAATGTGATGTACCATGTTTCCCCGAAAATAAGACCTATCCATAAAATAAGCCCTAGCAGAATTTCTAAGCATTTGTGCAATATAAGCCCTACCCCGAAAATAAGACCTAGTGATGGGCATGGCTATGCAGCGTATCTGCACAACCCATGCATTTTGCCATGGAGCGGTAAAGAAGATGAGCAGCCCTTATCATCTGCCCCATGAGAGCTCTATTGCTTGGCATGAGAGATTGGGGCCAATGGTTCTAAAGGAAGTAGAGTTGTAAGAAATTCAGGATGGAATTTGGGGTTTGGAAAGTTATGATGATGTTCCAGAAGAAGATGACTTAACTATATTTGAATAAATGTAGATTATTGTACCGTACTTAAAAAAAATAACACATCACCTGAAAATAAGCCCTAGGTTGTCTTCTTGAGGAAAAATAAATATAAGACCCTGTCTTATTTTTAGGGAAACATGGTATATAATGCTAACTTAATTAGCTTTTGTAATTAATGAATAAGACTTATCATAAAATGTCTTTATTGTCAAATCACTAAAATTAGAATTGGAAGGTCTGTTAACAATCACATAAGCCTCAGTAATAGAAAAATTTTTGCACAAATAATGCCTCATAATTCTTTAATCAGTGTTGTCCCCATACAATGCTATCTCTTATGGAAAATGAAAATATCCTACAGAGTTTATGATAATAACATGACTTTCAACTTTACATTAAATCACATTTACACCGTATGGATATACCTGGTGAGAAGTAGGTAAATTCATGAATAAGTGTTAAAGGTTGCACTATGACGTTGGCATCACAAATGTACCACCACTGGAATCTGTATAGAGGCAGGGACCAGCTGGGCCATAATTACCAAAATGAACAAAGATTTATCACATTGGGCAGAACAAGTTTTCAAAATGCAAGTAACAACAATTTGTGAAAGTAATAAGATCTTAGCAAAACAAAACTGGGTAACTGGTATATGTAAGAAGAACTCATTCACTTGAAATGACCTTGCAAAAATTCTTAGATAAGAAGGGAGGCAATTCGCTTAGGGGAGATAGGGTTAAACATTAGTAATGAAAAATATCTATTGGAGAAATTTATAATCTAGTAAGACATAATTTTCTCCTTTACAATAGCTTCCTCCTATTATTCCTGGAGTTCACACTGATCTATTTTTTTAAAAAATCATATAACATATCATAATTTTTCCACTTAAAGTGTCCAATGAAATGGTTTTTAATATATTCAGAATTGTGTTACTATCACCACAATTTTAAATCCTACCTCAGATTTATACTAATTAAATTCATGAGCTACAGAAATGTGACTTCTATATAGCTCTCTTTCCTCTTTCTCATTTGTGCTGTTGTTATACCTTTTACACCTGTAAATACTGAAGACATTGGTATATTGCTAGAATTATTTCTTTATATAACTTTATGCCTTCTAAATACAGTAAGACAATAAAAATCAATACATATTTATAGTGTTTGTTTTATTAACTTTCTTATTTATAACTTCTGGCTCTTATCATTTGTTCCTGTGAATTCAGGTTACTATCTCTTATCATTTTCTTAAGCCAACCCTAACCTTTTTCCTAATACTGTAAAATGTATTACATGCCTATATATGATGGGCCCAGAAACACAATCATATACGCAGTTTACACAATTGCCTTATTTTTTTTTAATTTCAGTATATTATGGGGGTACAAATGTTAAGGTTACATATATTGCCCATGCCCCCCCACAATTGCTTTTTAAAGTAATTAAAACAAGAAATGAAATATACACTTTATACTCTTTTTTATAACTATAGAATTACTCTTATCCTTTCTCTTTTCTGTGTGATTCATATTACCATCTGAGTTAAACTGCTTGTTTCCTGAAGACCTTTCTTTAGTATTTTCATAAAGTTGGTATTCTAGCAATTAATTCTCTTAATTTTTATTTCTTTGAGAATCTATTTTACCTTAAGTTGGTATTTTTTTTTGAAAGACAGTTCTGCTGAATTCAAGACTCTTGGTTGACAGCTTTTCTTTCAGAACTTTTAATATACCATCCTATTGCCTTCTTTTTAAAAAAATATTTATTTTTTTCCCAAATTATGTGGGTACAAATATTGTTAGGGTTACATATCTTTCCCCTGCCCCCTCCCCACCCCGCTCTGCCAGAGCTTCAAGTGTGTCCAGTCTTCAAGTGGTGCGCCCTGCACCCACTATAAAAGTGCGTACCCTTCCCCTTCTCCCCCCTTCCACCTGTTCACCCCCCATTAACAAATTTTTTTTTTAGACATTTTGGTTACAGTGTGTTTCTTTGCCTCTCCCTAAAAAGGGATAGAGGTAATCCTTTCCCCCCTACAATGCTCATTACAACCTTAAGATGTGGGTCTCCCCCTCTCAGATCCCTGTTGAACACTACGATTATTTGAACACCCATAGTTTTAGGTTGTCAGTACCAATTTGATGGCAAGTAGATGTGGAGCCCATTTTCCAGGTCTTGTGTCGTCTCGCTTTGTATTACAGGCTTAAGCTTAATCCATGATAGCATAAACGGTGCTAGTTCACTATCGTTTCTTAGGATTGAGTAATATTCCATTGAGAGTATATACCACATTTTAGTTACCCATTCATGAACTGACGGGCACTTGGGTAGTTTCCATGTCCGTGCAATAGTGAATTGTGCTGCTATAAACATTCGGGTGCAGATGTCTTTATAATAGAGTAACTTGTGTTCTTTTGGATAGATGCCCAACAATGCTATTGCTGGGTCAAATGGTATTTCTATTTTTAGTTGTTTGAGGAATCTCCAAATTCTTTTCCACAAAGTTGCACTAATTTGCAGTCCCACCAGCAGTGTAAGAGTGTTTCTGTCTCTCCGTATCCTTGCCAGCATTTGTTGTTTTGGGATTTCTTGATATAGGCCATTCTCACTGGGGTTAGGTGGTATCTCATTGTGGTTTTGATTTGCATTTCTCTAATGATCAGAGATGTTGAACATTTTTTGATATGTTTGCATGCCATTATTCTGTCTTCTTTGGAGAAGTTTCTGTTCATTTCCATTGCCCATTTCTTGATGGGGTTGTTTGATTTTTTCTTGTTTATTCTTTTAAGTTCTAGATAGATTCTTGTTATTACTCCTTTATCGGAAGTGTAGAGAGCAAATATTTTCTCCCATTCTGTGGGTTGTCTATTTGCTCTACTGATGGTTTCCTTGGCAGTGCAGAAACTTTTTAATTTGATCAGATCCCATTTGTTTCTTTTAGCTGTGGCAGTGATTGCCTTGGGGGTCTTCCTCATAAATTCTTTGCCTAGACCAATATCTTATAGGGTTTTCCCAACATCTTCTTCTAGAATTCTTAAGGTTTCATGCCTTTGGTTTAGGTCTGTTATCCATTTTGAGTGAATTTTTGTGAGGGGTGAGAGGTTGGGGTCCTGATTTGCTCTTCTGCATATTGCTAACCAGTTTTCCCAGCACCATTTATTGAAGAGAGAATCTTTTCCCCATAGTATATTTTTGTCTGCTTTATCAAAGATTAGGTTGCCATATACAGATGGTTTGATCTCTGGAATCTCAGATCTATTCCAGATATCGATGCTTCTGTTCTTGTGCCAGTACCAGGCAGATTTTACTATTATTGCCTTATACTACAGCTTAAAGTCAGGAAGACTGATCCCTCTCAGTTTGTTTTTCTTACTTAAGATTGTTTTGGCTATGCGTGGTTTTCTCTGGTTCCATACAAAGCGAAGGATTGTTTTTTCTAGATCTGTAAAGAATGCTGGTGGCATTTTGATGGGAATTGCATTGATTCTGTAGATCACCTTAGGTAATATTGACATTTTAACAATATTGATTCTTCCTAGCCATGAGCATGGTAGATTTTTCCATCTGTTTAAATCATCTACAATTTCTTTTTTTAGTGTTTCATAGTTCTCCTTATATAAATCTTTCATATCTCTTGTTAGATATACTCCTAGATATTTAATTTTCTTTGGAGCTATATTAAAAGGTATTGCATTTTTGATTTGAGTTTCTGCTTGATGGTTTTTGGCATATATGAATGATTCTGATTTGTGTATATTGATTTTGTACCCTGAAACTTTACCGAATGCATTTATCAGATCTAGGAGTCTCTTGGATGAGTCCATGGGGTTTTCTAGATATAATATCATATCATCGGCAAAGAGCGAGAGTTTGATCTCTTCTGACCCAACTTGGATGCCCTTAATATCCCTCTCATGCCTGATTGCTATAGCTAAGACTTCTAATCAAGGACCTAATCAAAGATACTGAACAAAAAGGTCTGACAGATCTATACAGAACATTTCACCCAAATAAAGTTGAATTCACATTCTTCTCAGCAGCCCATGGATCCTTCTCAAAAATTGATCACATACTAGGCCGCAAAGCAGATCTCAAAAAAATTCAAGAAAATAAGAATAATACTCTATGTCTTCTCTGACCATAGTGGTATAAAATTAGAGTTCTACTCTAACAGAAATACACACCACATCACTAAGTCATGGAAACTAGACAACCTACTGTTGAATGACTATTGGGTCAAGGAAGAAATTCAGAGGGAAATCAAGAATTTCTTTGAACAAAACGACAACAAAGCCACATCTTACCAAATCCTTTGGGATACAGCAAAAGCATATCTGAGAGGAAAACTAATAGCAATAAATGCTCACATCGAAAAAACAGAAAGATTAGACACCAACAACCTAATGAATAGACTCAAGGAATTGGAAAAAGAAGAGCAAACCAATTCCAATCCAGGCAGAAGAAAAGAAATATCTAAGATCAAAGCTCAACTAAATGAAATGGAGAATAAGAGAACTATATGGAAGATCAACAAAACCAGAAGCTGGTTTTTCGAAAAGATCAACAAAATTGACAGCCCTCTGGCTAGGCTGACAAGAACTCAAAGGGAAAGGACTCTAATAACCTCAATAAGAAATGAAAAAGGAGAGATCATAACAGACTCCACAGAAATACAAAATATTATGTTTGACTAATATAGAAATCTATATGCCCAAAAACTACAGAATGAGGATGAAATGGACAGATTCCTGGAATCACACAACCTCCTTAAGTTCACCCAGGAGGAAAATGAGTTCTGGAACAGACCAATCACAAGCTCAGAAATTGAAACAGTAATTAAAAACCTCCCCAAACGGAAAATTCCCGGGCCAGATGGCTACACCCCGGAGTTCTACCAAACATTCACGGATGAACTCGTTCCTATACTACAGAAACTATTCCACACCATTGAGAAGGATGATACCCTTCCTTACTCATTCTACGAAGCCAATATCACCTTGATACCAAAGCCAGGAAAGGAAGCAACAAAAAAAGAAAATTATAGACCAATATCCCTCATGAATATAGATGCAAAAAGCCTAAACAAAATTTTAGCAAATAGAATTCAGCAGCACATCAAAAAAATAATTCACCATGACCAACTGGGGTTTATTCCTGGCATGCAAGGCTGGTTCAACATATGCAAGTCTATAAATGCAATCCACTTTATAAATAAAGCCAAGAACAAAGACCATATGATTCTGTCAATTGATGCAGAAAAAGCATTTGATAAAGTCCAACATACCTTTATGATAAAAACTCTTAACAAAATAGGCATAGACGGCCCATACCTTAAATTTATCAAATCCATCTATGACAAACCAATGGCTAACATCATTCTAAATGGGGAAAAATTGAGATCATTCCCGCTTCGAACCAGAACTAGACAAGGATGCCCACTTTCTCCCCTCCTATTGCCTTCTTGCCTCCAGTGTTTCTGATGTCAAGTCAGCTACTAATCTTAATGGGGTTTCCAATAAATAGAAGAAATGTCAAACAGTATTCCAATGTGTTTGTATCAATTTACACTACTACCTGCAGCTTATGAAAGTTCCAGTTGCCCTAAAAAATTATCATAATTTTGAGATACCACCTAACCCCAGTAAGAATGGCCTATATCAAGAAATCCCAAAACAACAAATGCTGGCGAGGATGTGGAGAGACAGGAACACTCCTACACTGCTGGTGGGACTGCAAATTAGTGCAACCTTTGTGGAAAAGAATTTGGAGATACCTCAAACAGCTAAAAATAGAAATACCATTTGACCCTGCAATAGCATTGTTGGGCATCTACCCAAAAGAGCATAAGACATTCTATTATAAAGACATCTGCACCCGAATGTTTATAGCAGCACAATTCACTATTGCACGGTCATGGAAACAACCCAAGTGCCCATCAATTCATGAGTGGATAACTAAAATGTGGTATATGCTTACCATGGAATATTACTCAATTCTAAGAAATGACAGTGAGCTAGCACC